>PVIJ01000817.1:0-231310 GCA_004024925.1 Scalopus aquaticus
GAGGGGTCAAAAATAAATATAAAGCGGTACAGGCCTTGAATGGGCAGGTCTGCGGGAAACCCTCACGCTCTGCCCTTTAAAGGCCCTGCAGGCAAGGTGCTTAAACTTTTTGATCCCTGAGATCCCCCTCTATAAAGTGGCAAGAACAAGTCTGTACCTGAGATTATGCACTAGGGGTACCTGGCTTAACGAGTTTCAGATGCAGAAGCCAGTCTTCCTGAAGGAGCAGAACAGGCATTAGGGGGAGAGGGGGACATGGACACTTAGTAACGGAAGGACCCCAGCCCCCCACCCTGCTCTGAGGGCCTGCTCTGAGTTAGAATTCAGGACTGGGGGCCAGGCTACAAGGTGTGCAGACTTGTCTCCCCCCTTTCTCTCCCTCTTCCCACCTCCCCCCGGCTCCCTGCAGAATCTCACTGGTATTCTGGTCTTGCAGAATGCGGGGAAAGCCTAGGAGGCCACGAGCACCCAGACCTGACCGAGGGCAGCCAGCATTTAAACTCCTCTTGTTATCCATCAACATGTATTACAGACATTCTGCTCAGCTACAAGCATCCTGAGGTCTCCTTCAGCATGGAGCAGGCAGGCGTGTAACAGGAAGCAGAGTGAGTATTACCCTGGCCAGGGCCACACCAGCCTTCTGCCAGCTTGCGGGAGATTCCTGCCAAGTGTGGCGGCTCAGGAACTCGAATACCCACACAGGTGGCCATTATGGAGACAGCGAGTGAGTGGCAGTTTCAGAGAACAGAGGTAACCCTTAAACTCCATCTAGAAGAGTTAAATCCAGCAAGAAAACATGTCCAGCCATATTTTTAAGTCTGTGTTTTCCATCACAGAATATTCCAGAGAAGGGAAATATGTGAGCAGAGGCCAGTGGTAGGAAATGGGTAAATCAGCCAGTTTGGCTGGAGTAATGCCTTCAGAGATACATAGAAGGGAGCATTAGTTCTTTCTTGGAAACTCTTTGACAGAAAAACATTGATGAAAGTTAAACCATCTGGCAAATCCATATTAGCACCTCAAATGTGGCAGACCTCCTAAAACTCCTGAGGTGAAGTGAGCCAGTTGAGGGTTTTTTTTAAAGTTTTAATTGAATATTTGAGTCTTTCTCTTTTCAGATAACTTCTCCCCTTGTCTGCTCTCTTGCAGATTTGTGTACAGCTCGGGAAAGAAACGGTTGACTTTACACCCACAGTATCTAGCAGCATTGCGCCAAATTGCCGTTGTCTCTCTCCACCCAGAATGTCCTGGCTCCTTCCCTCACTCTTGGTTCTCCAGTGTGCTGTTCTTTTGGGTTCTGAGGGGGTTTCGCCACGTTTGCTTGTATGACCAAGTCACCAAGGAAATAAACAGGAACTCCATGTTTGCCACCTTTTGTGAAAGTATATCTGGTGTATTTGAGTTGGTGGTTTGCTTTGGTTTGGTTTTGGTTTGGTGTTTGACTTCTTTTCCTTGGTATGTTTTTGTTTGGAGGTGACTTTCCTTCCCTTGTTTCCCTTTCTTTTTTTTTCCCCCTTTTTCCTTTCCTTTTTATGAGACAGAAGAGCAAAGCAGTTAGCCTAAAGAGGCCAGGGGACCCAGAGTCAACCCCTCCCCCTCTCCACACCTCCATTCACAGAGCACCCCCATTCCTCTGCATGGCTCTTGCCTGGGAGCAAAAACCAAAGGCTGACATCCTCCCGGGACTGAGAGGCTATGGAAAGGGAGAGGGGCAGGGGTCAGCTCTCGCACATGGTGAGCAGAAACAGAACCCCCAAGCCTGGCAGCTGGGCAGGTCTTTACTGCTGAGATCCACTGAGAAACGCATCTGGCCCAGCCGAGAGCATCAGAACTCGAGCATGGCGGCAGAGTGGCCTGGCGCGGAGGGTTGCCGGGCAGGAAGTCTCAGAGGCCCCCTCCGCTGTATGACTCAGCCCCTCCTGTAACCTGGAAAGTTTCCTGCTGCTTCTCCCCAGGGACTCAACACCCAGCAGTGTACACACTAGGCTTTTTGTGTCACCTTTCATTCTCATCTTATACTGTGCTATAAGAAGGATTATTTCTCCATGTATATACGTGTGTGTGTACACACACACACACAAACACACACACGTATATGTATCTCCTTTTTCCCTTTCAGCCCCTTCATCACAGGCCAGAACAGGAGGTTGTTGTCCTCCTTTCTCCTAACCTTTTCCTCCTCTCTGGGCCTCCTCAGCCCCTATTTTACTTCTTGATCATGTAGGAATTGTTTTTCGTAAATGTTGATATTATTGTTATTATTATTAATAAATAAAAACAAAAGGAATTTTTGTTTAAAAGAGAAATGTTTAACCAGATTCTGTTCTATTTGAATTGTGACTTGCACCTTTTGTTCAAAGGATTTTATTTAGACATTGTAATTGTGAGCAGTTCTTACTCGTGCCAGTGACAGATTAGTGCTCTCCTTTCCCCAGCTGACGTAGTGCAGACGCAATAGCTATCGTTTGTGTCATTATCTTTACTTTTCTCCACTGTTAGAAACCAAAGTCTTCTCTGCTGGCTGGGGGCTGACAGAGGATCTGGGTTCTCTCCTTATGATCTTCAAAACGAGAAAGAGATGTGAAATATTCAGACTCTTGATCCTCTTTTCTGGGAAAGGACAATCCCAGATCCCCGGCCCCCTCCTCATCTTTCATCCTGAATTTGCACAGAAGAAAGCGGGTGCCCAGAATGGCCGTCCTGACGTTGCTGACAGGACCCCCATGCGGCTTGTCCTCCTCACCGATACCGGCAGCTCAGCTCCTGGACCCAGCAGCCCTCGAGTGGATTTCTGCAGTGCAAAAGCCTTTCTTGGGGTCTGTCCCATGTTTCCCCGCTCCCCAGTCTCTGCTCCACGGGATGGGGGCACCAACTGCTCACCGGAAGGAGGCTCCCAAGAAAGCCCCAACAGCTACCGTTTGACTTCTCTGGGCTTGTTCCAACTCTGAGGCCCCTGACTGCCCCCCGCCCCCCACGCGCTCAGCCTGTTCTGTTTACATGGTCTGTATTTATGGAAGAGCAGCAAGCACCCAGATGAAAGCCAGTGAGCCTACTGACCGTGCCATCTTGCGAACTACACTTTTAAAGGATCATTGCTTTGTATTGTAGTAACCAATATGCGCAGTATATGTTGAATGTATATGAATATACTTTCCTATTTCTGTTCTTTGAAAATGTCAGAAGTATTTTTTCTTTCTCATTTATGTTGAACTAAAAAAGGATTAAAAATATCTTCAGACCCAACTTGCCATAAGACTTTTAATCTTTTTTGTGGGTACCTGTGACTTCTAACTTAATTGGACAGTAGGAGATTGTGAAAATAAAAACTTGATTATGAGCTTATGTTGATAGACATTTGCCTAGTGGTTCGGGATCTGCCTGAGAGAAGCATCCAAGTGGGTGGAAAAGAGAACACTGGAGACTGAAGACAACCAAGCTTAGGGTGGGACTTTGAGCAATCCATGATCTCACCCTGCTTTAGAAAACTAGCATTCTAGTTTTACATTCTGGAAGCCTCAACTCAGCTCCACTGGTGTCCTCTGGCACTCACCTTGGACCCTGGCCCTCAGAAGGCGAGGGCTGCGTTTGCGTCTGCTGAGTTGGATGGAAAACAGATCCTTGAGAGGGTATTTTTGAAGGTGTGGAGGAGATCCTCAAAGAGGCGGCACAGACCTTTATGAACCTTTATGAGATGCCCGGATCAGCCCGGTGACAGGATCATTAAGTAAATTAGCATAAATACGGGACTTTTCCTACAACTTTCCCCTTTTTCCACACCTGGACTCCAAAGGGCAAGCTAGAATTTCCAGCAAGATCCCAGGCACGGCTAAGGGATGGCTGACAGTCTTCAGTGAAGGAAGAGTACAGCGAGAAGAAGGAGAGGAGGGAACTTACAGAAGCCTTCAAGCCCAAGGTGCATGAGAAAGTTGCTGTGGGACTGTTTAGATCGGAGCCAGCCTTCTCAAGAAGAGCTTTCTAGAAGTTGAGTCTGTACCCACTTGCATGGAAATCTGTGTGTCTCAAAACCAAAAGGGTAGACTCACATGCCTGCCAGCAACTTGTACAACCTTTTGCAATAGGTGCCACTTCCTCCTGAAGGCAGCCAGGGCACCTTTGACGAGAGGTAGGATGAGCTTCAAGGAAACAGTGCTGCCTCTTGGTTATCAGCCTTGAGATCTGAGCTCAGAAAAATAGAAGCCAGAGTAACATCCCAGTGCAGTCTTTCTGACCTTGTGCTAGCCCCGCCCCACTCCAGCTGCACAGATAAGAATTCAGGCACTGGTGTTTTTCCAAAGAACCAGACCGTTTGTCTTGACCTTAGTCTCTGAGCAGGAGGTCAGATTAGAATCTTGCATTTGGTTGGTTACCATACCCTGCCCTGGGATCTTAATTGCCACCAGGAGCTGCATCAAAATTGCCAAATAGGAAATATGGGGTGGGACTCCCTCTTTTTCTTCCCTGCAGTAGGTGCCATCCTGACCTGCACCACATGCTCTTCATGAAATGTTCTGAGCAGGGTCCAGAATACAGGGTCAGTGTCCAGGTGTCGAGTCTCCTGCCAAGGCCCACTCCTTTAGATGATCCTGTACCATCCTGGTGACCCCTGAGTACGCCAGTGCCACTCATTGAGCACGTATCTGTGGAGTGTCTGATGTGTGCCAGGCCTAGCAGGGGGCAGAGTCCTTCCGGAGTAGACGACCCAGTAGGACATTGGAACAAATTGTGAAATGAGTTGCTAATTATTCGGAGCAAAATCCACTCCTGTGGTCAGGGGACCAGGCGCTGGCCACTTGGTGATCCACTGCAGAAATTCTTACTCTGGAGACTCCTAAACTTGGGGAAAGAGGGTGGTGAGACTAAGCCTACCTGGGTGGGCCTTGCACCCACTGACACCTAGCCCATTTGATGCCTCAAACCATGGCTGGCTGCCCCTTGAGGCCGCTTCTGAGATGCCCTCATATTGTTCCTGCTGGTGGTTTTTCCACAGGCCTCTGTCCAGAAAGACTTCCTCTCCAAAAGTGGCAGTAACGAGGACCTTGGGCTAGCTGAAGTCAGCTCTCTTAGGTGAGATGGAGTAGACACACTAGTGCATCAGAACACAAAAAGAGGCGCTCCTGCAGGGCAAGAGGCTGTCGAACAGCACTCCCTGGCCCAATGCCTTGAAATCCCTGAACCAGGAAGCTGAGGTCCCCGGGCAGAGCACAGGGTCTTTGGGAATGGGGGATCTAGGGGATGTCTTCTGCCAACAGGCAACCATCAGAGATCTAGAAGGATTCAGGAGAGCTCTTCACTGCACCCTTCTCACAGCCAAGATGACATGAATATATCCGGCCTGCCGGACTGACGTGAGAGTGCTTTGGCCACTAAGACTTTGGCTACTAAGTTGAGCCATACGCATCATTTCCGTAAGAAACTAAGGAGAAGCACTAAACAGTGTCAAGCAGCTTGGTGTCTAACCAGTAGGCTTCCAAGATCCCTATAGAACTGATCAGACAAGCTCTACCTCCAAAAAGAAAGGGACCTCTCTTGGGCTGAGACACCAAGAGCAGCCCCAGCAGGGAACAAGTCCCCTCCTCCAAGCAGGGTCGGCCAAGTGCCAGCCCAGGCAGATAGCCCACTGAGGCTTCTCCATCCCTGCAGGTCCACAGAGGTGCCTCACCTCAGCACCTGCAAATCACCTCAGCCTTGCAAGCAGAAAAAAGGCAATTCTCTGCCTTCCCCCGCTTCTGCCGCCAGAAGCCCAGGCCTTCGCTCTGGTCTGACAGTGCAAGTGTGTTCACGGAAAGGGGTCTGTGCCCCAGGCTGGGAGCAGACACAGAATAGGAGCTCTCAATGTTGCCGGCGTGTTCAAATGCAGCGCTTAAGACAGCGCAGATCTGTTGTCTGACAGTACAGCTCCAGCAGCCAAAAGTCCCCAGTGGGTCACACTAGGCAAAAATCCCGGTGTCAATAGAGCTGTGTTCTTTCTGGACACTCTAGGGAGAAATCCTTCTCTGGCCTCCTCCAGCTCCTGAGGCTGCCCACATTCCTAAGCGAATGCCCCCTTCCAACAATCACATCACTCTGACCTCTCCTTGCGTGCTCTCCCCTGCTCCACCTCCGCCTCTCCTGCCTCCCTCTTGTCTACTTAAGGGTCCTTGTGATGACAGCAGGCCCACCTGGATAGCCCAGGTGAACACCCCATCTCCAGGTCCTTATACTCAACCTGCCCAGTGCCTTTTGCCACGTTAGGGAGCAGTCATGCGGTCCAGGCACCAGGACATGACCATCTGGGGCGTGGGGGCAGACAAGATTCTGCCTGCCATACCTGTCACTCCAACTGTAGCTGAGGAGATGGCCTGTGCTGCCATTATCTTCGCTCACAGATAAGAAAGTGAGGTGTGGGGAGATTATGGAACTTGCCCGGGGCCATACAGCTAATAAGCGGCAGGGCTGGGACTCAAACCTGAGACAGTCAAGACTCCAAAACTTTCTTCTCTGAGAGGAAAGGCCTGGGCCCAGCCACCCCAGGACCTGGCAGTCAGTGGCCACAGGAAGTTTCCTGGGTGGATGGCCCAGGGCACCTTTCTGTCCTGAGTCCTAAGTCCAGAGACCTGGGTTCTGAGTCCTGCCTCTAACTCCCCGGGACACCAGAGATGCTGGGCAAATTCTTCAGCTCTCTCAGGTTCCTCATCTGGAACATGGCGTGGAGAGGCTGGAGTCGTTGCTCTAAAGTTCCCCTCCCAAGGACATTCCCAGTTTCTGTAACTCAGCTCGTCAGCGACCTGCTTGGAGGCCCTGGGTCTTCCACGAGAAGCCTTCCCAGGCGGTGCTGTGAACACCAGCAGACACGCTTTATGCCGACAAGAGCTCACCTGTCCTCCAACAGCCCGGCCATTCTCATCTCTGTTTTACAGACAAGCTGAGATGGAGGGAGGTGACATAACTGGCTTATGATCCTCCTCAGGATTTTGGAAATCGGAGACAAAGTGAAATGAGAATCCAGATTCCCTGTCCCCTTTATTCCGTTGGTCTTTCTCTCACACCAGGACCCCTAGGCGCTCACCCATGTATGACCCAATATACGTATGAACAAAGACATGTATTCCATTTAAGTGGCTCCCCTTTCTTCTGAGATGATGCCTTTTTTGGTGCTAAAAATCTTTCCTGTTTGGAAGTGCTGGTCCTGGTAGATGGGAGGGATTGGGGGTGGGCACTGGGTAATTTCTAGATGGCAAGATTAACTGCACTGGATGCTGGATTTTGTTCTGAAATGTCGAGGTCTCTGAAACCCCAAAGTCTGGGAGCCACTGGGCACCCCCGCTCTCCCAGGCAGCCGCCCCACACCACAGCTTCCCTCGGATTCGGGTCTGGAAGGTGCACAGGCTTGGGAGAGGCCGTGAGGACCTGCGAGGAGGAGAAATGGGAAGAGCTGCTGGCGGGACTATTGCTGATCTGGTGCTGGAGGGGAGGGGGGGGGGTGTGAAATAATCTCTCTGGAATGCAGGGCGTGGGAGGTCCTCTCCTGAGTGGAGGCGCCTCCCTGGCCAGCGTGTGTCTCTTCCTTCCCTCCTCTCCCCTGCTATGCTGGTACAATGAACAATAACAGCACACACCCCCCGTGGAAGAGAGGGGTCGGGTGCAGGTGACCCCAACGCTGGGGACCAGCACGCCTGCAGCAACGCCTCCCACCCCCGACTGAACCCTTGATCCCGGGCCATGCAGCCCCCGCAGCTTCCTGTTTGCCCACTCTATTTGCCTGGCCCCAGGGACAGTGCTGATCCTTGAACTCTAAGTTCCACATGGCCAGGACCAGTGAGCTGCAGCAAGGACGGGGCTGGCTTATCAGCCTCCCAGCCCAGCCCCTGCCTGGGGACATAAATAAGCCCTGCGAGAGCTGGGCCTCGGAGACCGCTGGACACTGAGGTAGGTGCCGCTGCTCCCCGCTACTCTGCTCCCCCGTGCTGGCCGAGAGACTCAGGCTCTGGGGCCCAGCTCCAGACTCTGCCCCCGGCTGGGGCTCAGGATACAGGAGGCTCCCCTGGCTGCAGCGAGTGGCGGAGCCTCGGGCTTCTCCTACTAGAGGTCTGTCCCACTCAGCCAGGCGCTTCTCCTTCAGGTCACTCACATCCTTCAGAATGAAAGCCGTGGTGCTGACCTTGGCCGTGCTCTTCCTCACGGGTAGGTGCCCTCCAACTTAGGGATTCAACCATGGTGGCGGGGGACATGGGGGTGAATGGCCTTTCCCCTGAAGGCCTGTGCCCTCCCCACCCCAGGCACAGGGGGCAGCACTTCTCACTCACTCCATCTCGCCTGCTTCCAAGCCTGGCATTTCGGCTCAGCTGTCGGCCCAGAACTGGCCTGACCTGGGTCTCCCCTCTCCCCCCAGGGAGCCAGGCTCGGCATTTCTTGCAGCAAGATGACCCCCAGTCCTCTTGGGATCAGTTGAAGGACTTTCTCACCGTGTATGTGGAAGCAGTCAAGGACAGCGGCAAAGATCACATGGCCCAGATTGATGCCTCCGCTTTGGGCAAACAGCTGGGGTAAGTAAGGCTGCAGCTGGGGCCTGGGGGGTCTGGGGGCTGAGGCAGGGACTAGGGCCCTGGGGGATAGAGAGGCCTAGGAAAGGGAGGAAGGTGTAGTAGCCCGGCTGGCCAAATCCCCTCCTGCTATTTGATGGCATGACAAAGGCCCGGATGGAGTAACAGGAATGAGGTCTCCATGCAGGGCCACAGCCCACCGGCAAGGACAGGCCTGTGCTGCCAGCTGTCCCCATAGCCCCAGGCTCTACAGGAAACGGCCATAAGCTCCTTGCATCCTCTGCTCCCTCCCCTGCTCCTGCCCAGCCACGGGATGGCTGTCTTCAGAGAGGAGAATGGACTGGAAACATAAAGATGAGGATTTTAAAAAGCCCAGCTTTGGGGACAGACAAGACTGGGCACCAAACACGGCTCTTTCCCTAGAGACACAGCACATCAGTACAGCTGGGGGAGGGGTGGCAGTGGCTGAGAAAACGTACAGGAAAAGCTCAGCCCAGGGTGTGGGCGACCTCCACGGCACATTCAGGGGTAGGTGTTGCCCCGATATCACGACGGGTAAGCTGAGGCAAAGGGCCTCAGCCCCGGGGAGGCCACTCCTCAGCCGTTGCCTCCCTCTTCTTCCCCTTCAGCCTGAATCTCGAGAGCAACTGGGACACCGTGAGCACCACCCTCGCCAAGCTGCGTGAACAGATAGGCCCAGTCACCCAGGAGTTATGGGATAACCTGGAGAAGGACACAGCGGGGCTGAGGCAGATAGTGAACAAGGACGTGGAGGTGGTGAAGGAGAAGTTGCAGCCCTACCTGGACGATTTCCAGAAGAAGGTGCAGGAGGAGGTGGAGCTCTACCGCCAGAAGGTGGCGCCGCTGAGCGCGGAGTTCCGGGAGAACGCGCGCCAGAAGATGCAGGAATGGCAGGAGAAGCTGACTCCGCTGAGCGAGAACCTGCGGGACCGCCTGCGCACCCACGTGGACGTGCTGCGCACCAGCATGGCACCCTACAGCGAAGAGTTGCGCAAGGTCCTGGCCGACCGATTCCAGGCCCTCAAGGAGGGCGACTACCACACCAAGGCCGCTGAACATCTGAAGGCCTTTGGGGAGAAGGCCAAGCCCACGCTGGATGACGTCCGCGAGAGCCTGACGCCCTTGTTTGAGAGCCTCAAGACCTCCATCTTGAATGTCTTCGAAGAGGCCCACAAGAAGCTGACCACCCCTTGAGAAGCCTGACGCCCCTGCAACTCCTCTAGGCCCGGAACCCCTGCTGGGGGGAGGGACTCCTTGGGGTTCCCCTCTCCATCTTTCTGTTTCTTAGAATAAACACTTCCAAAGTGGGATGCGGCTTCTTTCTTTGGGGAGATTGGGGCTGGGGTGCCGCCCGCGGGAGGGACTGCTCTGGGAGCGCGCCTGGCCTTTGGCCACGGCACGGGGCCGTCCCTGTTGCTTCACCAGCGTGCGCACCAACGCGGGCCTCCGGGAGGACCTGGGCCCTGGCTGCGGAGGAGCCCCTCTCCTCACAAAGCCCACGTGGAGATGCCAGCACCCTGAAAGAGCTCAAACAAAAAGTGGGGTAGTCCTGTTTGAGGGGCCTCAGGAGACAGGGGTGGCTTTGTTGGGAGAGGTGGGGTCTCTGTCCCCGGAGGTGTCCATCTGTCCCTGGACTGGCTCATAGAGCGCTGGGGATGGGAAGGAATCCAGCAGGCTCAGATGCGGAGCTTGGAGCTTGCTCCTTCCTCCTTATTAATTCAGAAAACGCTTCAATCAACGTTTCTCTTTTTTCACAAAAGCACTTCTACCCTTGGCTGTTTCCCGGGCACAGCTGTGCAAGCCAGCCACCCACCCCGGGGCTCCAAGCTCTGCCACCCCCTCTTTCTGCCAGCTCTGACTTGAGTAAGAAAAAAGAATCACCACCACCTCTTGCAGGTAATTAGCATGTTTTATTTCCAAGATGCTGTTGTATTGTCAGCTCGCTGCCTCCTTCCCACAGTCCTGGTGCTGCTAAATCCATGGTGTGTATGAGGAGGCCAAAACTGGAGATGTGAAGTTGCTCGCCAAGGTGGAAGATACTGGGTTGCCCTTTTCGACCCATCAGCCCACTGGGCATTCAGAAGTGTGTGGCCAGGCACACGGATGAGTTTACACACATGCCCCCACATCTTCACGTATGTTCCTGTCCACGGCTGGCGCCTCCTTCACACTGGGGTGTGTGCATCCCCCATGTGCATGGACACGGCTAAGAAGCATCTGCATGGAACCCTCCCTGCCCTCTCCCCCGAAGGCCTTTTGCCTGCTGGTGCAGGATGCCGGGTAATTTCTGCCTCTCCTCTCTCCATCTCCAGTCTATCTCAAAAACCTCCTGGGCAGAGCAGTGGCCTTTTTAATTTCTAACCACCCAGAGTTCCAGCAACAGGTATCAAGCTCAGATTGGGTGAAAACATTTTGTAGGTATGGGCGCTGGGATCCGGGCCCTGGCAGAAGAAAAGCCCTGGTAGATTTCCAGAGAGAGAGAACAGATGTCTCAAGTTGGGGCTGGATGTACGAGGCCATCAAGATGTGTCTTGTGCCCTCTGACACCTGGCATAGGAGTAATGAAGTTTCTTTCTGCGTCAGCTGAGCAGAAAGCCTTTGGGCAGCTGACAGGGCTTGAAGTCTGGGACGCTGGGACCTCGGGCCCCCTTCACTTTGCTGAACCTGGGGTTTTTCATTACAAGAGGGGAGGGGGCTGGTCAAGTACCCTCTGATTCTGGAACTCTGTAGTATGAACATCTATTGGATGGGGGGACTCAGGGACCAACCTCTGCTGGGGTGAACTTGTATCTTCCTTGGCTCACGGGACACTGACCACCCACCCCAAAGGCAAGCCTGGTTCCCAGAAGACAGTCAGCTCAGTCTATAATGACAGTGACAGTCCTTTACCAGACTGTGTTCTCTTGACAGACCCGAAAGCAAGGCTGCTATAGCGTGACAAGGCTGAGACTTGAGCCCCGCTGCACCTTACTCCAACCACTACCCTTCCTGACCCCCTTTCTCAAATTTGCTTGGGAGGCCAGGGCGGGGTGAGTCAGCTCCATAATTCTGGTGAACATACCCTGTCTCAACTCCAAGGGTGATATGAAAATGCCAGGACCGTGGCTGGCATAGAGCACACACTGCAGTCATGTTGCACAGCATTTGACAGTTTATGAAAGCATTTTCAAAGGCTTTGCTGGTTTGATCCTGCATGAGCTGTGGGGCAGCAGGCAGGGCAGGTGGGGTCATCCTGCCTTACAGGTGAAGAAACTCAGGCCGGATGCCACCGCGTTAGAAAGAGTAGGTAGGGCCCAGGCCCGCCCACCACACGGTGCCAACCCATTTTCATGCCCACACATACATGGCACGCCCCTCACACGGTAGCTTCTTGTCCAGCTTTATTGGAAGGACAGCTTGCCTGGGGGTGGGCTGGGGCTGGGGGAGAAGGGAGGGCACTGAGAATTCTGTCCCTTTCCGGCGATTTATGGGTCAGCCCTGAAGGTCGCGGGACCCAGGGAGCCGGCAGGATAGATGGGCAGGCAGACTTGGGGTGTTGAGGTCTCAGACGCCCTCAGGTGGACTAGTCTTGGGGGTTGGATCCCAGATCTCGGAGAACTTGCCCTTAAATGTGCTCCAGTAGCCTTGCAGGGAGCTGATGCCATCTGTCACCCAGCCCCTGGGGGTTAAATCAAGAAGGGGAAGCAACAGAAGTGGGGATGAGAGCTTGTCTGTAGCTGCACAACCATGCCCCCTCACAATTCCACAGCTTCTCCCTCCGTTTGCTCAACCTCACCCAGCTACACCCTTGGGACCTCCAGCAGGGACCCCCTGCAGTTGTCACCCCAGACAGAAGAGCTGCCGAGGTGGTAGTGGTGATGGGACCCCAGCACAAGTCCAGCCCATGTTTCTCCAGGCTGGGGTGAAGCTTTGTACCGTCAGGGGCCTGAGGCAAGCTGAAGAGGAGTGACTAAGTGGGGAGACGGTAAGCTCAGGGCTGTGCTGTTCTGGCTGAAGGGCGCCCCCTAGCGTTGTAGGACATGGTTAGGCGGAGGAGACAGTCTGGGAAAAACATCAGAGAGTTGATTAGCTGTGTGATCTGGAGCAGGTCACTTAACCTCTCTGAGTCTTGATTTTCTCATGGTAAAATGGGAAATAAAATACTAAGAGTGTGAACATCTCTACTAAGTAAATGTGGGCCAGTGCTGGCGGCGTGGGGGGAGGGGGGCAATGAAGGAGGCTGCAGGGGAAGGGGGTCCAGCCTCCGTCATCTCCCCCACAGGCGCCTAAGGGAGCCCCGTGAGGAGCCCTGTGCTGTAGATGAGAATGTGCTCCTGCCTGGCCCGCTGCCAGGTGCTCACCACGCTGGGGGCAGGTGGGAGCTGAGTGAGCTGGCGCCGAGGACAGGTTAGTGACGGCGACGGCATACCTGGCCTGCTTGGCCACCGGGAGCTCCTGCACGCTGGTCAGCGCGTCCTGGGCCGTCTTGGTGGCTTTCTCCACGTAGCCCTTCATGAAGCCCAGGAGTGAGGCATCCTCCGTCTCCAAAGCTCCTGTGAGCAGCGCAGGACTGAGTGGGGTGATCAACCCTGCCAGCACCCCTCGGGGCCCAGCATCCCCAAGCCACCTCCCAAGCTTGCCTCCCGCACCTTGCCCCCAGCCCAGCCCCCAGCTGCTTACGGGCCGAGGCCAGGAGCGCCAGGAGGGCAGCAACGAGGAGCACGCGGGACTGCATGGTACCTCTGTTCCTGCTAGGACGTGTCCGGTGAGTGGCACCCCAGGTCCCACCCCCACAACCCCTGCCTCTGGGTCCCGTCCTGGAGAAGTGGTGTGGCCTTTAAGGCTGCCCCTGCGTTGGGTGAAGCCAGAAGGAGAGGCAGCTCGCTCCCAGGCTAATCTGGGGAGTGGAAACACTCTCAGCCAGGGAACTCGGGGAGACCCAGGCCCAGAGAGAGGGAGGGGTAGGGTGGAGCACAAACCCCTTCAGACTGGGAATCAAGGGCCCTGGCCCAATTTCTGCCACTAATGTGCTGAGCACCTTTGGTTCTATTCCTGCCCCTCTCTCAGCCTCGGTTTTTCTGCCCGGGACGGGACCAGCACGTGTAAGGCTTCTTCCGGCCCTGAGCATGGAGCATGAGGGGGCACACTGTCCGGATGTGGAGCGGTCCCCCCAGCTCTGCCTCCACACTGGGTAGCTTTGGGCTTGGTTTACCCCAGTGTGCAATTGGAGGTGGGGGACAAACACCCCTGAGGCAAACTGTCTGGGCTTAGTGGCTGGGCCCAGCAGGAGCCCCTCTGACCCCTCCATCCTGCTCCCTTCTCCCTGCCCCCCTCCCCAGGGGCCATTACCTGGAGCAGCTGCTTCTTGGGATGAACTGAATAGACAGACAAGAGGGTTCTGGCCTGTTTTATATTGTCCCCGGGGCAGCGGGCACTGAGGACCCAGTGAGCCGGGCAAAGGTCGCCTGCTGACCAGTCTAGACCAGGGTCTGAGGCAGGGTGGCCAGATGCAGCCAGGCCTGCTGGGAGAGTTGAGAGACCTCTATGAGGCTAAGGGTGCCCACCCTGCTCTCCTGCCACCCCTGCCGCCCAGATGGGCTTAGGCGCGGGGGGTGTCTGGAGTCTGGGGAGACCCCTTGCTCCCAAGGAACATGGCGTTCCAGGCAGACGCTGCTGAGATGGGAGAAGAGCTTGGGGCCACGCCAGGGGCCTCTGGGCTCACCCCAGTCCCCCACACTTAGTTTTTAGGTCCTTCTTCCCCTGCCTCCAAATCTTAAAAGCAGCCTGGAACTGGGGGTGGAGTGGGGTGAGAGGGCGAGGAACTTCCTCAGGCCAGGGAACCGCTCAGTGTATCGGATGGGGTCCGGGTGAAGTCTCAGAGACTGGGCAGGGCTGCTGTGTGGGTACAGACTGGCGTTCACACAGCCCCTCCCTGGCGCCTCCATTTCTGGACTTCGGCCCCAACTGCCGCTCACTGAGAGGCCTCGGCAAGCGGAGCCCGGGGCAGGGGTTGGTAGAAGAAGGGCAAAGGCTGCTTGAGCCCGAGGCCTTTGCTCCTCCCCTCCTCCCACCCTCCCAATCTCCTCACCTTGCCCTCTGGACCCACCGATAACATTTCCTGGGGAGCAGCGAGGCTCACAGCTGGGCCCCTCCCCTAAACTGGGCAGCTGAGTCTGATTCCCCCCCTCGGGCTCCGTGCTTGGGGAGCCGTCCTCATGGTGGCCTGGCTGGGCAGCCAAAGGCCTGGATGGCAGGATCTGCGGGCTCTGGCGTCTGGAGGCTAAAACTCGGCATCAAGACACCCTAGGTTTCCATGCTGCCATTAACAGGCATTCATCCCGCCCAGGGCCAGAGACGGACCTCGCAGGGCCGCAGCTCTCTCCTTTGCAAGACACCAACAAGCCAGTTACGGTGAGAGGTAAATGAGAATACCAAGCAGCCGGTTGTGGAGCGGGCTCGAGAAATCTCTCCTCCTTGCTACCAAACACCCGCCCCTTCCTCAAGACAGCATAGTCCAAAGCACAAATCCATTTGTAGATTCATACAGAACATGCCCACAGATGTTGGGAAATCTATGCCCTCATTAACAGCACCCCACCCACACACATTTTTGGGGGTGCAGCATGTCCTGCCAAGGCTGTGGCTGCATGCACACACCAACACCTGTCCGTCAGCTGAGCCTTAGCTCTGAGCTCAGGGACGGCCAGGATATCTGCACACCGACGCGAATCTGTGCACAGCCAGCGCTCCCTTCCAGATGTGCTCCCTGGGCTCTGACGCGCGTGTGTGTGCACCCGGCGAGCCAGACAGAGGCAAACCCTGGCCCCGTCACGCGCTGGTGTCACCTGCTGCTCACACTTTCATGCAGGAGGTCAAACTGCAGCTGAGGTGTCTTTCATGATTCAGGGCTCTGCTCTTCGAAACCTGGGCAAGAGAGCACTGAGCACTCACCTTTGACCCGCCCCGGGCTGGCCCATTCCAGACTTACACCAGGCAGCTCATGAACATTCGGGGCCCCGGAGGCAGGATCTGGGCCATGTTCTGTTGAGATGGCCCAGACTCAGCAAGGCGAAGACACTTGCCCAAGGTCACACGTTGCCTAGATATGAGTGCAGGGGCCTGACTCAGGAATCTAAGGTCTTAAGCACTTTGACGAGCTGAGCGGCCACCCAGGGAAGATGAGCTCCCTGACGCTGTAGCGTAGTCCTCCCTGCCCTGTGGTCACCTCCTACGGTCACCTCCAGTGTCAGCCCTGCAGCAAGAGGACCTTTAGCTGTCTTCCATTCTGTGGGAAGTCAAGCCACTTCTGAGTGCGGAAAATGGAGAGAAGAGGGCAATCAGGTCAGCGCGACAGTGATGTCATCTAATGGCAGGTAACCGGATGGCCCCAGCCCGGCTTATGCTCACACCGGGGAGCCAGCCACGAAGTGAGATGAGCTGTACCTCCTACTCGAGGCGGTGGGGTCCCGCAGAGGGGCCCAAGCTGGCCAGGTTTCCGGGTGACCTCCTTTCTAGGATCGCGTGGTTACCTCCCTTGGAGATAACTAGAAGCCCGAGCAGACCGCTGGGCACACCCCTCCCCCGCTTGGTGCGCAGCCCCCTGGGACCTCGGGTTCTGCTCTTGCCCAGGGAGTGTGGCTGGGGGCCGGGTGGGGGGAGCTGGCGTCAGGCTGGCCCTGCCTTGGTCACTCTGCCACCTGCCCACGTGGGGGCCCCCAGAGCACTGGATCTGGCTCTGAATCTAACTCTGCCACTCTCACTCCATCACCCTCCCTGTTTTGGCCCAAGTTAGGGAAAAGACATTGTTATATAATCATCATCATCATCATCATCATCATCATCATCATCATCATCAGAGCACCTGTTAATTTTTAGTGCCTACTCTGTCCTAGACACTTCGTTCCTCACCTCTTAAGTACCATCCCATGTTGTGCTCCCAACAAACCATTTTTCAGAGCCAGGTCAAGTTGAGTCACTGGTTTCACTTGTCCAAGGTGGCACAGGTTGGCAGTAGAAGGACCAAAGGACACTTCCAATTCACCCCTAAGTACTGGGCCCTGCCTGCCCTGCTTCCCTGCTCTCGGAGACCCTCTCCTCCTGGGGGCGCCTTGGCCAGAAGCCTGCATTTAGCTCCCTGCCCCATCCGGGGGGCTCAGAGGCCCCAGTCTAGCATCCAGTGCTCTAAGGCAGATATGGGGGTGGGGGCTCTCTCCCCAGGCTCAGAGCAGAGATGTGACCTTCGCCCCCCCCAAGTCTGGCACAGACCCCGAGCTGCCAGCTGGCCTCTAGGGCATCTGTCCTGGGCTCGGGGGCTTCCCAGCACCTTGTTTCTCCCACAACTGCGACCCCTCTCTCCCTCCTGGCCATGCTGGGCGGGGCACCAGCACGAACAGCTGCCTCTGACGCCGCCTAACCCTGTCTGCTGTTGGCTTCCACGTTGTCTTAGGGTCATGAAAGTCCAAGAGGCCTCCTGGGAATGTGTCACCCTCCAGCGTGGAGTCACACTGGGGAGGAGGCAGGGAGGGAGGCCCGGCGGGGTTTAAAGGGCTGGCCGGCTCAAACTCCAGCCAGTTCGGAGAGCCCCAGTCCCGGCGAGCTCCTCGGGTCCCCTTGCGTCCAGCGCAGTGAGGCTCTCCCCGCGCAGCACAGAGCCCAGAATGTTCCTGAAGGCCGTGGTCCTCACCCTGGCCCTGGTGGCTTTCACCGGTGAGTAGGAGCTGCCTGCGGCTGGGATGCTTGGACAGGACGCAGCTGCTGCCCGGCTGGGCTGGGCTGGAGGGTCCGGGGCTGAGGCGAGAGGGCAGTTTCAATGTCCATTGGTGCCCAGCTGGCCACTCACTGGCTTTGGCGCCACACCGGTTTCCCGCGAGCCCGTGGCTTCCTACCAGCCAAGCACAGAGTAGGATTTTGGGGGTTGAGCTTGCTCCCCCATCAGCCAGTCTGTGGGTCAGGGCAGGAACAGAGGGACAAAGAACAAGACAGGTACTCATGAATTGTGCTCTTCCCTTCCCAGGTGCCCGGGCTGAGGTCGATGCTGACCAGGTGGCCACTGTGGTGTGGGACTACTTCAACCAGCTGGGCAACAATGCCAAGGAGGCTGTGGAACACCTCCAGAAGTCTGAACTGACCCAGCAGATCAAGTAAGAGGGGCACAGTTTGCAGGGCGTGCCTGCTCAAAGGTCGTGAGCTCTCGAAGGGCAGAGCTTGAGGCAGGAGACTGAGCTGACGAGACCCACTGTCTGCCACTCGCTCATGTCTCCAAACAGGGGATCCCATACACAAATTGGGGGGCCAGACTTAACATCCAAAGGCGTCTTCTTGCTTTGACTTTCCAGAGCTGGACAAGTGCCCACTTCTTTGCATTGAGACTCGTGAAAGAAGGGGAAGGAGGGAAGTGTCATGTCAGCTGGCTCTAATACATTCCAGAAAGGCCCCTGTGAGATGAGGGGAAGGGAGTGGGGAAGTCTCCGAGGGTGGACATAGGCAAGGAAATCAGCACCTGGTGTCCCTAGAAGATGCCAGAAGAGGCCCACGTGACATTCTGCATGCGAATGTGATTGTATGTCACAGCACACCTGAGCTGGGCAGGACCTCAAAGTCCACCTGTTTTACTTGCCAGGCAGAGAGAGGGAAGCAAACTGCTCAAGGTGACATGATACGAAGACGCTATGACTCAAATCCAGGGGAGGCCCAGAGATAAAAATTCAGTGTGATAACTTAGTCTGTTCTTAGCCCTTCTCTCAAATCACGATCCACCATAGGGAGTGGCCACAGGGAAAATATGGTTACTGGACACCCTGACCTCTCACCTGTCCTAGCAGGTGTGTATGAGGTGAACGGTATGTGAGGAGGTAAGACCCTGGCCGGTAGTGCCAAGTGTAATCACGGCCCCTTGTGCCTTTCCTCCCTGCAGCGCCCTCTTTCAGGACAAAGTTGGGGAAATGAACACCTACACAGATAACCTGCAAAAGAAACTGGTGCCCTTCGTCGCGGAGATGCACGAACGCCTGACCAAGGACTCCAAGAAGGTGAAAGAAGAGATTCAGAAGGAATTGGAAGCGCTGCGCACCCAGATGCTGCCGCACGCCGAAGAGGTGGGCCAGAAGATCGGGGACAATGTCCGCGAGTTGCAGGAGCGCTTCAGGCCCTACACGGACAAGCTGCGCACCCAGGTCAACACGCAGACCGAGCAACTGAGGCAGCAGCTGACGTCCTACGCTCAGCGCATGGAGACCGCAGTGCGTGAGAATGTGGACAACCTGCAGGCCTCGCTGACGCCCTACGCCGACGAGTTCAAGGCTAAGCTTGACCAGAATGTGGAGGAAATCAAGGAGCGCTTGACACCCTATGGCGATGAGCTCAAGGTCAAGATCGACCAGAACGTGGAAGAGCTGCGCCGCAGCCTGGCTCCCTTTGCGCAGGACGTGCAGGAGAAGCTCAACCACCAGCTCGAGGGCCTGGCTTTCCAGATGAAGAAGAATGCCGACGAGCTGAAGGCCAAGGTCTCTGCCAGCGCCGAGGAGATGCGGCAGAGGCTGGCGCCCTTGGCGGAGGATGTGCGCGGTAAGCTGAGGGGCAACACGGAGGAGCTGCAGAAGTCTCTGGCTGAGCTGAGCAGCCAGGTGGACCAGCAGGCGGAGGCGTTCCGCCGGAGCGTGGCGCCCTACGGCGAGACCTTCAACAGAGTTATGGTCCAGCAGGTGGAGGAGCTCAGGCAGAAGCTGGGCCCCTACGCGGGGGAAGTGGAAGACCACTTGAGCTTCCTGGAGAAGGATCTGCGGGACAAGGTCAACTCCTTCTTCAGCACCCTCAAGGAGAAAGAGAGCCAGGACCAGCCCCTGGCCCTCCCCGAGCTGGAGCAGCCCCCAGCCCCCGTGGAGAGCTGAGCTGCCCCCGCTGCTCTCGCCCCCCCACTGACACCTGTCCTGCCCTGCCCCCTGTCTGTCTGTCTGTCCCAAAGCAGTTCTTGTACCTCCTTGAGGACACATGTCGAGTGGAGAGTGACATCACCTCTGGCTACTCAATAAACCTCTGAGAAACTAGCTCAGGCTGCTTGCGGTGCGACTCCTCTGGCTTGCGGGCCTGAGCTGGGGATGGGGCAATGCTGGCAAAGCTTAGCAGCGGCTGGCAGGGGACATTGGGAGGGGGACGCCAAAGGTTGGGGAGATAAGACTGCCGGAGGGGTGACGGTAGGGGCATGCTGAGGGGGCGTGGGGGGTATTCTAAGCAGGGGGTGGGAAAAGATGTCACCCACTCTTGCAGGAGCAAGTATACAATCCGCTCAGTCACTTCGCGGAAACCAGGACCCCGGCCTGGACTGCGGGGCGCGACTGGCGTTTTCCTACTGTTGCCTAAGCGGCGGGAGCCATTGGAAAAAGGTGGCAGTTTTCCTGCCAGAGCCAGAAGCTGCTGCCTGTGGGCAGCCCCTCCCCCAGGGCCAGCCAGGTTTGAGTGCGAAGCCCACATGGGAGTTTCCGGGCCGGCGGGGCTTGATGGCGCCACGCTAGCCTTTCCACATTTGGCACCTGGGTCGTAGAATGAGGTGCGAGCTCAATGAATCCATTCTGTTCATCAGCTCATCAGTTAATTACTCAGTGCCAGACAGGCCAATGGTACTAAAATGGTCCAATCAGTCACTCAGAACTGAAAGTGGTCCAATCAGGCAGGCATCAGCTAGTGGGGGGCCCTGAAGGAGGCTGTAAGGCAGGGCCGGCGCCAGCTCGGGACTCCCGGACTTGGGCTTGGCCTCTGGAGAAAGACGCATCCGACAGCCAAGCTCCGAAGAGAGAGGCGGCCCGAAAAGAGCTCCAAGCCCCTGGCCTGGTGTCTCAAAGAACCGGTGGTGGTGGCGTGGGCCAACAGCTCCCAAAGAGCTGTCACGCTGTGTTTCACACCACCCCTGGCGACCGGGTGACCAGTACTGCTGACAGGTGACTGCCACTCTGTGCAGGTCACTGCTGAGAGCTGGTAACACGGAATATCACTTTGCCTCTATTGCTGTCCAGCCCAGCGTCCGGTGCTGGCCATCCTGACCTTCAGACTGTGGCTGGGGCTGTCTGACGTCACCCCAGCCACCCCGCCTGTGAGGGCCTCCAGCTGCAGGGAGTTGGACCCGGGCCTGCTTGCCAGCGCGCCACGCGCTCCGGGCCCTGGTTGGTGGGGCGGCGCCATCTTGAAGGAGCAGGCTTTGGTTCGGACTTCTGGACACCGGACGCGCCCTGGGGTGAGATAGCCCGCCACCTGAGGCCTCAGATTCTGTGTGTTCCCTGCTTGTTCAGTCAGCCCCTTTGTTGTTCCCTGGATCTGAGTGGACTTGAGCTTGTGCACACGGGTGGACACCCACAGACAGTGGCTGCTACTGGCACTGTCCTTGGTTGCTGCATCACCCCCATTGCCCTGTTTCATAGCCATGTGCTTATTGAACGCCCTCATGTGCCAGACACTGTTGTAGGCACTGGACAGTGAGTGGCACAGCATTGGTGGAGCTTGGGTCTGACACTGCCCTTTACTCTCAGGGGTCATGGGGTCAGCAGGACGTGGTCTGGGCTTTGGAGAGCGGCAGCACTGCGGGGGTAGACTCTCTCTCTCTCTGCGTGTCTCTCCCGTGCCTTTGACTCAACTTATTTATAGGAATTTTGGGTTATTCTATGCCACCCCACCACACCCCACTCTCATTATAAAAATAACTTCTGTTTATTTCAGAAATTTCTTGATGGCTAAGTCCATGGCTTCCAGAGTTGAGGTGTGTGGCCGAGAGATGCAGCTGAGTCCTGGGAGGCAGGGGAGCAGGTACTGAGGGCCTCTGCCCAGGAGTCCTCTACAAGGGGGCCCAGGTCACCAGCCACTGGGGTAGGTGTCAGGTCCTGAGCTGTCTTGTCAGCACAGCCAGCTGCGAGCAACTGTAGCCTCTAGAGTGGGCTCTTCCCCTCCTGGGAGACTCCCAGAGCCCCACCGGAAGGGAACCACAGAGAAGAGGGAGTTCAAGACTGCTCAGTGACTTGACATCCTGGCTGTTAACCTTTGACCCCAGGCCTACAAGTATAGTCTAGCTTCCCTTTTCTTCCTAAAGTGGGGTGCAAGCCTGGTAGGTTTTCCTGGGAGCCTGGGTAGCAGGGCTCTGAATGTTCTAGGCTGGCTTTCATAGTGCTCTCACAGGGGCCCCACAGAGTCTGGCCCAGCCTCACTGCCTCTGGCCCTGGGGCCAGTCTGGGTGTGCCTGCTTAATTGGGGCAGATTGGAAATCAGGTAAACCTGACTACTAGGTGCCTGGGGGCAGATTTGACCTCTTGGAAACTTGGCGTGATGATAAATGCTCCGTTCACATTGCTGGAAGGGCTAATGGAACAGCATGTGCTAGGTATCTTAGCATAATGTTGGGCAAAGTACCGGCAAGATAACTGTTTACCTGTGGATCCTGTCACTGCAAGAGCATAATAAGTGCCCCATAATGTGATTTCTTCTCCCTACTCACTACTTATCTTCCCAACCCCAGGTCACATGCTCTGTAACACGTGGCCACTGCACTGGCCTAGGGCTGACCCCTGGGCTGCTAAGGTCCTTCCACCACCTGCACACTTGGCCCACTAGCAGGTCAGGAACCTACCTGTGAACACACCTTGACAACTCACCAGGTGCTTGTAAGTTTGCTGGCTTAGGAAAGGGTCAAACAGAACAATGAGGCAGTAAGAGGTGCAGAGATAGTCCCAGGCCTCACCTATGGGCTGGTCGGCCACCTGAAGGCAGACTCCGGACCCCTCGGTGTCTCTCAAAGCTGGTTCTTAGTATGAGTCACAGAGAGCCTCCCCTGAGGACCCTCCTGCAGGTCCCCAAGCGTCCTGCCATGGCCTGGTTCCTGGATGCGGTTGCCTTCTCCCCTGCCCCAAGATTTCTCACCTGGCCCGCAGTCACCTGGGTCCCTGACCTGGCAGATGTCAGCTGGTGCCCCAGAAACTGGGTGTCAGCTGGTGCCCCTGAACCTCCCTTACTTTATGCTGGGAATGTTTTGTGTCTTTTTTTAAAAAAAGATTTATTTTCTTTATGCATACAAGAGCTGGGGTGTAGGCCAGAAGTGCGAGGAGTCAGAGGACTCACCAGAGACAGAGTGAGGAGCAGAACAGGTGGATCTACTGAAATACACTGCTGAGGGGAGCAGCGGGGAGACAGGAGAGGTCTGCTGCGCCATGTGGGTTAGTTCCCTGGCTGGGGATCAAACTCATGCTGCAGTGGCTGGAGATAGTTTGACAGCGCTGAGACTTTAACCCCTGCACCCCTGTTTTGTGAGTCTTGGTGGGTGTCAAAGCCCGGCTCCCACAAGAGACACTAAAAATGGCAGCAGCCTACCTTCCACCTTCCCTTCCTCGGGGGTGTGGCCTGGCACCTGTGCTCAGAGCAGAAGCCATGGCTCCAGACTCAGAACAGGGAGCCGGTGTGAAGGAACAGGATGATGGAGGATCCAGTGGGGCAGGACGTGATGACCTGGAGGCTCAGTCCAGGCTGCGGCTGCACTGACTGCTGGACCCAGGGCTGCCCGGCTCAGGTGGCAGCAGCATGGCCCCCAGGCTCTAGCGTCGTGGAGTGACTGTGGTCCTCTTTCGCCCTTAGCTTTCCTATTTGTGTTTATTTTTCAAACCGGGTATCCAGCTTTCCTTGAGATTTCCAGAAATACTTGAATGAACTCATTTTCTGCTTATTTCTTTCCGAGGGGAATTCTGTGACCAGCTCCTCCTCTCCTGCTTCTTGCTTTAGCGCTTGGATGCTGTGCCCCGGCTCTGACCTGTCCCTGGTCCTGCTGGTTTGTCTGAGGTGTACTTATTAGTCCTCATTAGGGCAGGGTCCATCTTTGAGTGAAGGTGGTCTTCCTCTTTCCTAAGTTCTCAGGTGACCAGTCTCTGTCCCCCCAGGCAAACCAAGGGAGGTTCTAGCAGCTAAGATGGCGTGCACCGGAGGTCATCAGCCAGCTCCATAGGCCCTTCTCAGAGGAGTTCTGAGAGTGGGTCTCAGGTCTTTTGTGAAGTCCTGAGCTCAACAAAAATGCTCTAATTTGGTTTGGGGAATCTTTTTATTTATGGGAAGAGGCTGAAGATTCCTGAAGTTATAAAAAAAAAAGGTTCTAGTATTGTATGACCTTGCTAAACACACATGTACATCTGTATGTCAGTGTGCAAGGAGGGAAAGTGTCATTTCAACAGCCAGACGTAGAATTCCTCTGAGAGAGAGGATTGTCACTGACAGTCCACTCTTGCTGGCCAGGAGACCCTGAGACTGGCTGGAAGGACACTGTGCCACAGGTGGCATCATTGAACAGGCGTATTTGAGGCCATAATGACTGGTGGGTGAGGAGGGGTCGTCACAGAAGGGAAAATGGGAACTAGAGGAGGATGCTGAAATGTCCCCTCCGCGCCCCCAATGATGGTCAGTGAGGAATGTCTGTGGCAGAGACTTGTAGAGGTTTCAAATACCAGCATGGCAATGAAGTTGGCACACTGCGCTCGTGAAGGGTAGGTGTGTATAAAAGACACTTTATTTGTACCACATGACCATATAATCCTCACACCAGACCATGACACTGAAGATGCTGTAGGTGAGGAAAAGGCATTTCAGGTAAAGCACATTGTCCAGCACGTGGTCTATTTTGGTTTCAGGTTTTGCATTCAAGTTTAATCCATTTTGAATCAATTTTGGTGTATGGTGTGAAGTTCTAGTCTGGTTTCATTCTTTTGCCTATGTCTGTCCAGTTTTGCCAGCACCATTTATTGAAGAGACTTTTCTTTCTCCACTGTAAGTTCTCGGCGCCTTCTTCATAAATTTGTTGTCCAGCTGCAAAGTCATATTTGAATCCCAATATTTGACTGAATTAGAAGAAAGAAATGTGGGAGCTAAGCAATGGGCTCATCAGGGTTCATCTCAGGAGGGTGAATTTTACCTTCTACTTAATATTTACATAGTGCTGGGATTTTAAGATAATATTTTGGTATCACTTTTTTGGTAATTTATACAACATACAATGTTCCATTTTTGCCATTTTTATTGTACAATTCAGTGGCATTAATTACTTTCACAATCTTGTACAACCATCATCACTGTCTCCAAAATTTCTTCATCATTCCAAACAGAAAGTCTATAATCATTAAGCAATGATTCCCCATTATCGCTCCCCTACTCCAGCCCTTGGTAATCTCGAATCTGCTTTCGTCTCTTTGTGTTTGCCTATTCTAGATAGTTCATGTAAGTGGGATCATACCATCCTAGTCCTTTTGTGTCTGGTTTATATCACTTAGCATGGTTTTAAAGTTTATCCGTGTTGTCACACATATTTCACATTTCATCCTTTTTATGGCTGAGTATTATTCCATTTTATGATCATACAATGATATTCCATTGTATGACAATACCACACTTTGTTTATCCTTTCACCAACTGGTGAACACTTGAGTTGTTTCTTTTTGGCTGTTGTGTAGATAATGCTGCTATGAACATGGATGTAGAAATATCTTAGTTCTTGTTTCTAATTATTTGGTGTAAATACCTGGGGGTGGAGGCGCTAGGTCACAGGGTAATTCTATGTCTGATGTTTTGCGTAACTTAATATTACTTTTTTTTAATTGTGGTAAAATAAACACAAACTAAAATGTACTGTTTTAGATATTTTTAAGAGTACAGCTCAGTGGCATTAAGTACATTCACCTTGTTGTGCAACTCTCACCACCATCCATTTCCAGAAATCTCCAGAAAGCTTTCATCTTCCTGAACTGAAACTCTGTACTCATTAAACAACCACTTTTCCCTTCCCCACCCCCTTGACTCTGGCAATCACTATTCTACTTTCCGTCTCTATGAATTTATCTCTACCATTGTCTAATATTTGGCCTTATGTGACTGACTTATTTCACTTAGCATAATGTCCTCAAGTTGCATCATGTTGTAGCACGTTAAAATTTCCTTCCTTTTTAAAGGCTGAATAATATTCCACTGCAGTATGCCTGTAGCACACTCTGTTTATCCATTCATCTGTCCATGGAACTTTCTGCCTACTGTGAATATACTGCTATACATACGCGTGTAGAAATAAATGTTCAAGTCTCTGCTCTCACTTCTTTTGTGTAAATATCCAGGAGTGGAATTGCTGGATCATGTGGTTTTTCTTTTCTTTTTTTTTAAATTGCATTATCACCACTTTTTTAAAAATTTATTTATTTATGCATACAAGCTGGGGTACAGGCCAGAGGCGTGGGGCAGTGAGAGGGTTCACCAGAGTCAGAGTGGGGAGCAGAACAGGCAGATCAGAAACACACTGCTGAGGGGAGCAGCAGGCAAGGCAGGAGAGGTCTGCCGCGCCATGTGGGAATCTTCCCGGCCGGCCGTCGAATTTGTATTGCCGCTGCCAACAGCTCCACAGCACAGCGCTTAACCACTGCTCCACTAGGGAAGCCCTCACGTGGTTTTTCTATGATGAATTATTAGAAAAACTGCCATATATATTTTTACAGTGGCTGTACCATTTTATATCCCACCAACAGTGCATATGGATTTGCTTCTTCACATCCTTTCCAGCCTTTGTTGTTTTCTATTTTCTTCCCCAAAACATAATAGCCATCCGAATAGTGTTACTTTAAACACTGGAAAGAAATAGAAATTCATTAGAGCGTCTCTAGAATCCAGTCTTTACCACCTGGCAAGACTGAGGCACGTATGCCCAGGAGAGCCGCACGTTCAGAGTTCATCATGCGTGCCAGGGAAGGGTGTTCCCTGGACTCGGGCATGCGCACATCGGTACCTCCCAGCAGGTCCCCAGAGCCCAGTTTCAGGCCTGAAGCTCCCCCTGCTCGCTCAGGTGGCCTGGAGATAAAGATTTCTTGGTGGGTATGGGTTAGTGCCCCCAAAAGAGTGTTTGAGCAGCACTGGCACAGGTCAGGCTGAGACCCTAACCATGCCCCTGTACCCATCCCCAAACCTCGAAGGTCAGAAGTCATTTGAGAACATCAGCGGGATCACTGCCCCTAAGGGCTCTGGCGTGTGGTGGGGCCCTGACTGGGGAGAGGAAGCACAGCAGGACAAAGGGAGGCCCCGGGCTGTTCTCCTCTTGCCCCCAGAGGGCCTCATTGCTCTGAGGGCTTGTCCTGGCTGGGTCAAAAGCAGTGCCTGAGAGGGCACTCTGCGTGTTCCTGGCGTCATCATAGAACATTCCTGTTGTTCCCAGCAATGGAGTTGCTGATTGGGCGGGTTCTTCTGCTCAAGTGATTGAGGAGTGGTCACCGACACACCGGGCTGAGGTCAGCAAGCTCAGGTTTATTTCAATAGGGACTCCGGACAGCAGGAGCAGGTCCAAGGGAGAAGCCTGGTGTTAGGGTGCTAGTTTCCTTTTCATAGGGCTTCTGGGGACTCTCCATCTCTCTCAAAAGCTCCCTGGGGCTTTTTTCTACTTTGGGGTACTTTTCCACTGCCCTACTTTGCCTCATCGCACCCTTTTGTCACCCAGAAGTGTGAAGCGACCACAGTGCTATTCTCCCCCTACACCTCTCCTGCAGCTCTCTGCTCACGCCTGCCGGTTCTGTGGCTGTCAGCCTTTGCATATTCTCCCCCACCACCACCCCCGCTCCTTCAGTATATTGGTGGCGTGATGGCTGAAGCGCTAAGACCCAGAATCACAAGACCACAGGTCACTAGGACTGCAGGAAACCACCTTGCCTCTCAGTCCAATTTCTTTGACATCATGTCTAACAAGTGGTCACAACTCTATACTTAGAACCTTTTGAAGCCAGGACCCTATTTGTTTGTATGTAGAAAGCCTCACTGATTCTGGTTTCTAGCTCCCCACCTGCGTGGGCCCTCTCATATCACAGAGGACGAGCTTTGTGCTCAACAAGCCATCGAGGACGCCAGGACTCTCACAGCTAAGTCATAAAGGATGTTGTGGCTTCCACACTGCTCTCCCTTGGAAACAGACCCCCCAGCTCGGTGAAACCTTCAGTTGACTATAGCCCCCCACCAGTAACATCCACCTGCAACCCTATGGCAGGTCCTGAACCAGAACCACACAACCAAGTTGCCAACCCAAGAAATTGTGAGAGATCATAAGACACGAAGTCTTGGGGGTGGTTTGTTATGCAGCCAATCGCTAACTGATACACAGAGCCTAACACAGTGCCTGGCATATGGTCCCCACTCGATTGCTGAGTGCATGAATCTTGCTTAGTGTTAAAAACCCCACCAACAGCCAGTTTAATATCTCTAAAATGATTGATTTTCTCTTTGCACAACTCTGTTAAAGATTATTAAAATGTAACTGGTTCTTTTCTATACAGCTTTGGTCTTATTTTTATTCCTCTTTGAACCAAAGAATAATTCTAATTACTTTATACATATTTTCTGCCCATAGGAAGACTATTCAGAGACTCCTTGCATGGGATTCCAAGACTCATGTGCAGAATTAAGCCAGTGTGTGCCATTCTTTAGTGCTGCATTGGGATAAGAATCTTAGCTGGGCTCTGAGAAAGCAAAGTGTTGTCTGTCTTGTTTGTTTTTGTATAGTTGATGCCTATACAATGACTACAACTTAGTAGATTGGCAAAGACTACAACTTAGTAGATTCTCCATGAATATTTGTTAAGTAAATAAATCAATACACACATCTTTTTTCCTTGCTCAGTTGCACAGCACATGTGTGTTCATAATGCTGAACTGCTTTCCAAAGTGATTACACTTTTTCTTCATTTCTCCCAATAATAGACCTGCCTGGACTGGTCTTCTAACCTTCTTTTTTTTTTTTAAGATTTATTTATTCATACATACAAGCTGGGGTACAAGCCAGAGGTGTGGGGCGGCGAGAGGGTTCACCAGAGACAGAGTAGGGAGCAGAACAGGCAGATCAACCGAAATACACTGCTGAGGGGAGCAGCGGGCGAGGCAGGAGAGGTCTGCCGCGCCATGTGGGATTCTCCCCGGCTGGGCGTCGAACTCGCATCACGCGCTGCCGACAGCTCCACAGAGCAGCGCTCAACCGCTGCGCCACCAGGGAGGCCCTGGTCTTCTAACCTTCTGGTCTCTTTTCTTCCACTTCTGCCTGCTCTTCTTTCTGGGAGATTTCCTCACCTTCTTTTCTGTTTTTGTTTATTTCTGCAATCCTGTTTTAATTTGAAAGAATGTCTTAAAATTCTGTGACTATCCCTTTATGGTATCCTGTTCTTGTTTCATCAGTGTCATACAGTCAACTCTTTGATGAAAGTAAATGGTATTTTTAAGTGTTCTTTTGGCATAGTCTCAGTTTCTTTTTTTTTTTTTTTTGATGTTTGTCTCAGTTTTTATCTTTCATGTTAGGATCTTTTTTCTAAATGACTGGTATCTTTGCTTGTCTGCTTAACTTGAAAAATGGGGCATTTGATTTGTAACTCCGAGTCCACATGTAAAACTTCTTAAGAGCTTCACTCTAGGAGGACCTACAGGAGTGTTTACTTGGGAAACCCTCAGGTACAAATATTAGTCTTTCATTTTGAGCTAGTGCTGTTTCTCAGGCAAGTTTCTTCCATTGTCCTGCATGGAGGGTGAAGGCCTGGTTATCAGTGTTCTTCTTGGGGCCAAGCAGAAGAAGCAGGATAGGACTGAGCCTTCCGAGAGCATCCTTTAATCTTTCTGTTTCCAGGACAGTTCTCTTGGCCTTAACTCTGCCTGGTGTTCTCCCTCCACAGATGTCTGGACTTTCCCTTTTCAGAGGATGAAAGCTTCAATCTTCTACAAAGCTGAGAGAGAGGAGCTTAAGTTTTACTGCTTTTTAAAAAGTTTCAACCGATCTTTCATATTTTACACAACCTCCTCACTCACCTCTTAGTGGTCCCTGGGTGTCTGCATTTCAGGACTGTTACACATCTGTGCGAGCTGTGCACTGTGGAACTTAAGGAATTGTACATTCATTATGACACATTTCTGGCAGATGGCAGTAGAGTGTTTTGAGAAAGAAGAGGCTAGTTCTAATTCACACACAGGTGCAGCATGAGTTAGCAGCAGGTATACTGCAATTCTTTAGTCTTTTGTGAATTCTGTGCAATAAATCAGGTTGGAGCTCATCTTTCTCCATTGCCAAATTGACATCAGCTTTCACAGTCTACTATATTAGAACTGCTTTTTAGCTTTGTAAATCTTTTTTTTTTTAAAGATTTATTTATTTATACATACAAGCTGGGGTACAGGCCAGACGTGTGGGACGGCGAGAGGATACACCAGAGACAGAGTGGGGAGCAGAACAGGCAGATCAGAAACACACTGCTGAGGGGAGCAGCGGGCGAGGCAGGAGAGGTCTGCCGCACCATGTGGGATTCTCCCTGGCCGGGTGTCGAACTCGCATCGCGCGTTGCCGACAGCTCCACAGTGCAGCACTTAACCGCTGCGCCACCAGGGAGGCCCTAGCTTTGTAAATCTTGCTGTGGTCTTTTCTTGCATTTTTCTTGTCCCTGTGAGTCTACATCTTTCCTAGCAAAAAAATTATCTTCCTAATAGTTTTAGGGGGGCTTCAGAAAAAAAGTAAAATCAAGTGCATGGATTCAGTTTGCCATGTTTACTGGAAGTCCGCAGCAGGTTCCTGAAGGCCCTGTGGTGCATTCATCCCTTTAGTGTCTAAGTCACTAGCTCCAACCTACCTGGGTCATCTTCAGTATTACTGCGAAGGGTTTGTGACTAGGAATGGAACTGTCTAGAAAATGCTCTTCCATTTTAATATTTATGTTAAGGAAGTAGGCCTGGAATGCATGCACTTTGCTATAAAGATGTTCTTTGAGTGATGTTTATCATTTAGAACGTGAAAGCCAAAATACTGTACAAGAGGAGATTGTTAAATTATTGTATGTTCACACTAATCTCCATTAAAAATCATATTTTGAATGAACATTTATTGCTATGCATGCATGTGTATGACATACTCGTTAAATGACAGTTAAAAGTCATTTTAAAGGTCAGCTTACTAAACAGCTTGATAGCATAAAAAGAAATTTGTAAAAAAAATATGTAAACATGCACCTAGATTTAAAAAAAGTCTGAAGAATTTATCAGTGCAAATGGAGGCATTATGGCTGACTATACATACTGTGCATATATTTTTTCTTATCTGTATTATATTTTCTACATTGTACTCTTTTAAAAGTTAGCAAAATAAAAATTAGCAAAATGAAAAGCCATTTATTAATTTTAGTTAATATTTTAATGGACAGGACTTCAACCTCAAAAAGATCAGACACTTTTAATTCTATCCATAGACCTGACCATGTCACCAGAAGCTTTTATGTTTGGGCTACCTCACCCTGACCTTATGCAAAATTTGTCATTCGTTGGTGACTTCTGAGTACAATTCAAAGGTCCCTATATGTAAAATCCCATTGAAATGTTTATTTTGCACCGAGGTGTTTAGAAAAAGCTTTATTTCCCTCTCAGTCTGGGGTCTTTCCTTCTTCTGATATCACAGTGATGTAACTGACTGAATTTCCCTCCTGGACTCCCAGGAGGTCCAAACACAGAGTGAAAACCAACTATTGCAGCTTGTCACCTCTTTCTGCCTCTGAGGTTGTGTCCCTCGGGTTTAGTTCTTCATCAGGTCACGAGTCACTGCTAGGATGTTCCTCTTCCCTGGTCCTGAGGGTCTCCTCGCCCCTCACCACCTTCATCATCATCTCAAGATCCTTGTCAGTCGTCTCAGATCTTTCGTGATGCAGAACGAACGGTATGTGCCAACAAAACCAAACAAATAAACAGCTTCAGCCCTTATCTTTGCTGGCGCCAGCTTTGTGTTGACTCGGAGTGTGCTCGGTACATTCACAGGACGAGAGTCGCGTCACTGTCCCACCAGCTGTTGCGCCACCGGCAGGTATTCTGACACAAACATCTAGCTGCAGGGCATGGAGACATGACGGTCGCAGGGACAAAGCTATGGATCCAAGGACCTGGTGGTGTGGCCATGGCTGGAGCTGACTGGACCGCTGTAGGGACAGGATAGGAGAGGAGCCAAGGGGACATGTTTAAGTGTGGGATGAGCCAAGGAGGAGGTGGAGGTAGATGCCACTCCCCATGGTGACTTGGCAGCTGTCCCTGGGCTTGGCCGTCCTTTCCCTGGCTGACCCTGAGCGACTGTTCCTGTGATCAGCTTAAACATGGACCCTGGCTTCTCTGCATTTCAACAGTCCTCTCTCTCTAAAGTCATAAATCCCTTGGGGTGAGGCGAAAGGACCTTTCTTGCTCCTGCCCACAGCAGGTCCCTGACTTCTCCCAGTAAGGAGTGTGGAGGCTGCTGCAATTCTGGCCCTAGAAGCAGGGTCCTCTCTTATGCTGAGTAGGAGGTGGTATGTTGAGCGTGGACTTCGGTGTCAGACAAGACCCGAGATTAACGTGAGCAAGTTGCTGAATCTCTCTGAGCCTCAGTTTCTCTGTAGGTAAAGTGAGAACAGCAATACCTGCTTTGAGTCTGGTTTGAGCAGTACAGATTAGAGCTAATAAAGGTAAATACTGGGCACACAGTAGGCGTTCAATTGTGGGGTTGTTGCGATCAAATCTTTTCCAACCCTGTAGGGCCAGACTCTGAGAGGCAGAGCGACTCGAAGGCGAGCCCAGGCTACCTTCTCAGCTGCTTCCTACCAGCAGGTGCCAGCCATATGGGGGGAGCCCTTCATCATCTCCCCCATTCGCCACCACTGTGTCGCCGGCTGCCCATCAGGCCCTTACTCACACTGGGCGACTACCTGCTTCCTCCCTTTCTCAGCTGGAGAATTCCTCCTTTGCTGTATACACTTGAAACGTCCTGACAGGGAAGTCTCGCTGGGAGTTCTGGCTCATCTAGATCAGGGTTTGTGTCTTATTATTCCCCAGGACCCGGTGGGGCATCTGACACAGCATGGTCCCCTCTCCAGGTCCTGGTCCCAATCACGCTGGCCTCATTGCCAAGTGCCACCTTCATGGAGGCTTTGGATACAGTTAAGGGAACATGAACTTTCATCCCTCACGTCTCTGAGGTTCCTGCTCGTAGCCCCAAACCTAAGGCTCTCTGGCAAGTGACCTCAGCCACCCTCTTTCCCACATTGTTCCTTGTCTGCTTTCCATACCCAACCCCAAGAGGCTCTTCCCTCCCAGCTTTCCCACTGCAGAGAACAAACTCCTCTCATGCCAGCCTGGCCTAGAATACTCCCTCCACTTCCCAGCCTCGCTCAGGACACCTGCTCCCTGGTCTCTCCTTCGTGGAGGCTGGGTTTCTCAGGCAAAGTTGCCATTTCCAGACATTAAATCTTTGCGGCTGGCTCCATCCAACAATGCTCCCTCACTCTCTGTGCTGCCTTCCACATTCACTGAGGACTTCAGCAGTCGCTCTGACTTGGCCATCCTCCTCTCCTCCCCACAGCTTACCTTTCTCCCTGTGACATCAAAAGCCAGGCGGAAAATCTATCCACTGCCACCCCTCTTAACTTCTTAGGCTCTTCAGTTTTAGCATCCTTCCTCTCCCTCGCTTCAGTCACCCAAGGAGCACCTTTGAGACCTGGGCAGCTCCACCTCCTGCACCTTATTCTCAAACATCCTTTGAGATGCCCAGTGCGGTGCCCAGTGCCCCCCATCCATCCTCCCATCCTCTGTCACGCCCTGGGCCTCTGCCCTGGGCATCTACCTTCCCGCCAGCCCCTTCCCTCGCCAACTCTCCTGCAGTTCCCTGGCCCCCTCTCCTTGTCTTTCTCTTTTGCTACCCTGGTAAAGGCTCATTCAGGATAAATCTGGTTTCTGCTTCTCCTCTTCCCCCTGGGGCGCCCTGTTAGCAATATACATCTGTGATGCAAGTAAATCCAGGCTCCAGTGTTCAGTGGGCTCTTGGTTGGGGTCTGATGAGCCGTCTCTGAGTTCCTACTCGGTCTCTTTCCTGTCCTCCAAAGCAATTACATAAAGTGTCTACTCCCGTGCCCAGCCTTCTCTATTGCTCTATAATTCGTGACTTTCTGGGTTCTACATTCATCCCCCTTCCCCCTGGACCCCCAGCCCCAGCATCTGCTTCTCTTAGATTAACCAGATATCTCCCTGTGCACAAACAGTGTATTCTTGACCCTTTATCTTCATCTCTCCATCACTGGGACAGTGATACCCTCTTCCTTTCTGTTTTTTAAATTTTATAATGAAATAAGCACATCAAAGTACATGTGGTAGTGTAACTAACATTTTAACATTACCCATATTTAACAAATAATTTTTTCACATTTCTGTCTTAGAATCATTTTTTCCCTAAGAAATAAAATGTGACAGCTAGAATGAAAGTGTCCATTTCCCTTCTCTCTCCAAAAGCTATTAGTACATAGTCTAAAGTGGGTGAATCTTATTTCCATCCATTTTTTTTCCTTAAGGCATATTAATGTGACCACAATGACAACTAGCGGTGTTTTGTATGCTGTGAAGATTATGTAAATAATAGAGCATTGCTTATATTCTTCTGCACCTCGCTTTTTTTCTCTCCCCCCTTTACATCATGCACTGGGGACATATTCATGTTACTATGTGTATCTCCAGTATGTCTGCTTTTGCCAGTTAATATTGTCCCTTTCCGTGGGTACACCAGGGTTGCTGTGTCCATCTATGGGTGGACATTGACATTGTTTTCCTTTTCTTTTTTTTTCTGAGATAAACAACACTTGTATCTTCCTTGGGGTCTGGTATGCAGTCACTTATAATCAGTATTCTGTATTTCTGTATGCAGGTTTCTCTCTAGGTCAAGTTCTCTTACTTTTCTGCCAGTCTATCAACTTTGAGAAAGTGGTAACAAAACCCCAACCAATTTGTCGAGCTCTCTTTGTGACTCAGTAGCTTTTTCGTTTATATCTCTGGTGGCTATGTTGTTAGTTCCTATGTTTTATTTTCCTGGTGAATTTTCTTCTTTCTATTAATCTTCTTTGTCTCAAAGCTTATGTGTCCTGATATCAAATTATAACTGCTTTCTCTTGATTAATTTTTTGGTCCGGTATGTCTTTTTAAAGACAATTTTTAAAACTTTTTCTGCCAGTATAATTAAGGTATACCTCTTATAGATAGCAAATGACTAGGGTGTAGGCCAGAGGTGTGGGGGTGAGACGATTCACCAGAGACAGAGTGGGGAGCAGGACAGGTGAATCTGCTGAAATACACTGCTGAGGGGAGCAGCAGGTGAGACAGGAGAGGTCTGCTGTGCCATGTGGGTTAGTTCCTGGCTGGGGATGGAACCTCTTGCTGGAATTTATTAATTCCTAATGCTAGACCCCCTGAACTGGGTCTCTAAGCTTCTAAATTGTCTCTCCTCTTTTACAATCCTATCTTTATCTTGCAAAATTTCTTTTTTTTTTTTTTAAGATTTATTTATTTATCATACAAGCTGGGGTACAGACCAGAGGTGTGGGGCGGCGAGAGGGTTCACCAGAGACAGAGCAGGGAGCAGAACAGGCAGATCAGAAATACACTGCTGAGGGGAGCAGCGGGTGAGGCAGGAGAGGTCTGCCGCGCCATGTGGGATTCTCCCTGGCTGGGTGTCGAACTTGCGTCGCCGCTGTCGACAGCTCCACAGCTCAGCGCTCAACCGCTGCGCCACCAGGGAGGCCCGCAAAATTTCTATTGAGTTTTTATTGTTTTGATTTATTTCTGCTATCATTTAAAAAAACTGTAAAAGTACTTCCCCCGCCCCGCCGCCGGCTACCTATAATGTCATTAAAAAAATCACATTCTTGATTAAATTATCTTTTCTTCCATCTCTTTTTCTTTACCTTTTTTTTTTCTTTTTCAAATATTCTTTCCCCTGCAAACTTTGTTTTCTCTATATTGCTATTTTCTAATTTTTATTTTGGCCCAGATTTTTCATGAGAGCCTTTTCTTAGATGTGATTTTTGGTTGTCTGTTACGTTTATATGTTGGCGGTCATGAGGGAGCTGACAGGACACACGTTAAAGCCCTGAAGTAAAACTGTGATAATGGCATATGGAACAGATCAATGGGAAATCCCAGAAATAGGCCTAGAACTTATGAAAATCTAATATCTGAGAAATAGAAGGTCTCAAATAATTGGGAGATTTATTGAAACAAGAAGAGAGATGCAGGTTAAAGCCACACTGAAACATCAACTCACACCCATGAAAGTGGCACATATGCGAAAGACTTCTAACAAGGTAGGGGAGAGAGGATACAGAGAAGGAGGAACCCAGTTGCACTGCTGGTGCAACCATTGTGGGGAATAGTCTGGATTTACTTTAAAAACAACAACAACAACTAAAAACAAAAATACCATATGACCCAGTCATACCACTCTTGGGCATCTATCCAAAGAACATGAACACATCAAGACAAAAACTCCATATTTCCCACAATGTTCACAGCACCATTGTTTATTATACTGGGAGTTGGAAGCAGCCTAAATGTCCAACAGCAGTGTTTGGATGGAGAAGATGTGGTATATCCACATTATGGAATACTACTGAACCATAAAAAAGGGTGAAATGCAGCTATTTCCACAAAATGGAGGAAGTTTGAGAGAATTATGTTTAGTAAAGAAATTCAGACAATGAAAACAAATACTGCATCTTTACACAGACAATTCAATATCAAGAATACTTTCCAAAACCCATGGCCATGAATAAACACCATGAGGGCTCCGAGGTTAGGGGTGCGGGGAGGGAAAGGAACAGGGGAAATACAAGGGATGGTGGTGAGGAAAAGTAAAATGAATAAATGAAACATTTTTTTTAAATATTTATTTTTTATTTATTTATGCATACAAAACTGGGGTGTAGGCCAGAGGTGCGATGGGGTGAGAGGATTCACCAGAGACAGCGGGGAGCAGAGCAGGCGGATCTACTGAAACACACTGCTGAGGGGAGTAGCGGGCCAGACAGGAGAGGTCTGCTGCGCCATGTGGGTCAGCTCCCTGGCTGGGGATCGAACTCATGCCACAGTGGCTGGCCATAGCTTGCTAGCGCTGAGACTACACCCCTGCAACACCAGGGAGTCCCTAAATAAAACATCTTTAACACTCGAAAAAATAAGTCAGCTAAAACATGTAGGAGGAATAATACAATGAGAAAATCACCATTCAGCAACTCTTTCAACAAAATCAGTTTAGGCAACGATCTTGCATATATGCTAAACTTATCAAGCTAAGTATCACAGGGCACCAAGGGATCATGATTCTGTTCCTTGCTAATTACAAAGGAAAAAGAACAGATCTTTACAAACAAATGATCTTACAGTAACCATATTGCTTAGTAATGAAACTTAGAATCCCCAGTAGTGAGACAACTGCACATTGCATGTCTCCTGATAGGAAATAATGTAACATGAAGTTCCTGCTTCAACTTTCAAGTGTTTTTTTTTTTAAAGATTTATTTATTTATGCATACAAGCTGGGGCACAGGCCAGAGGTGTGGGGCGGCGAGAGGGTTCACCAGAGACAGAGTCGGGAGCAGAACAGGCAGATAGATGGAAACACACTGCTAGGGGAGCAGCGGGCGAGGCAGGAGAGGTCTGCTGGGCCATGTGGGATTCTCCCCGGCTGGGCTTCGAACTCGCATCGCTGCTGCCGACAGCTCCACAGTGCAGCGCTCAACTGCTGCGCCACCAGGGAGGCCCAACTTTCAAGTGTTTTTACCAGAAAAAGAAGCTGGGGTGAAGTCTTGAGTCCATGGGTCACTCCAGAATGGACCAACTCTGTCACAAAGACACACCTAAGTGTTTCATTAGGTTGATTTTGTTGACTTAGTCACCTTTCTCAGGGACACTGCTCCAGCCTCCTGGAATTTTTAAATGCCCTCTTTTTGGAGTACAAAAGCCTGCTCCCCAACACAATCTTGTTTTCCCCAGATGGAGAACCACTCTTTCACTCTCTCTAGGGAATCAACCTGTGGTTTCCTGCTGCTTTGGGGATAGGACAGTAACCTAGCTGAGTAAAGCTGGAGAGGACACCCGCTTCTCAACCCATTGCCACATTTTTAGCCTCACTGTAGCCCACACTTGCAGAATAATTTGTTGCTGCTAATGACTGACTCCAAGGAGTTCGGTTAGCACAAATTGGTTTTTCCTTTCCTGCTTCAAAGTTCATCTTCTCAGACGTGTATACTTACTACTGTTTGACCATCTGGAAGCTTTTTAACTTCCAAAATGTCTTTGGTCTTCTATTCTCTTTGTTGGCTTATACATTTTTTTTTAAAGTGCACTTTAATGCCACTTTATTGGGGTTTCAGGAAAGAGCAGAGGCTAATGCACACAATCAATCCACCATCCTTTACTAGAAGTCGGGTTGATGTTCTTTATTTAGTCTCTTTTTCCATAGACTAGTTTGAAAGTTAATCTATTCTTTGTATTCCTTTTTTTTTTTAAGATTTATTTATTTATGTATACGAGCTGGGGTACATGCCAGAGGCGTGGGGTGGCAAGAGGGCTCACCAGAGACAGAGTGGGGAGCAGAACAAGCAGATGACAGAAATACACTGCTGAGGGGAGCAGCGGGCAAGGCAGGAGAGGTCTGCCACGCCATGTGGGAATCTCCCCGGCTGGGTGTTGAACTCGCTTTGCTGCTGCCGACAGCTCCACAGAGCACGCTTAACAGCTGTGCCACCAGGGAGGCCCTATTCTTTGTATTCCTTTTAATGGTTATCCTTAAAATTTTAATAATGCTGTATGACCTAACAAAGTATAAAGATAATCAATATCTACCTCTATCTTCTTCCTAAATAATGCAAAGACTGCAAAATATTTTAACTTTGATCTCTTTTTTCCCATTTCCATGCTACTTTGGTCTAATATTTTCTTTCCTTGTGTTTATAATGTTGTTTATAACCTCCTCCAAAATAGTTCCTGTATCGCTATGTATTTATTGAAAGCCCCTACCACGTGACCAGCACTGTTCTAAGCACTGCAGATACAGCAGAGGATAAGGCAAGATAAAGCTACGTATTAAAATATTTCATGTTAGGTTCAACAGTATGAAATAGCCATTATTTTACCAGTTTTTACTTTAAAAACCTAATCTCATATGGTTTTATACATATGTTTATTTAAATATCTATATACACATGTAAACAGGTAAAAATTACTAAGGATTATTTCTGTTTACTTAAACCTTTACTGAGTTCGTGCTTCCATGTCTATTTGTATCCCTCTCTTTCCTGGGTTCTGTTTCCTTTATAGATCCTTAATTCTTTTGGTGAGGATCTGTGAGTGGGAAACTCAGCCCTTCTCTGAAATTAACTTATTAACTTTTTCCTTTATTGCAATATTATTGACAGATGTTGTATTAGTTTTAGGTGCACAATGATTTGGTATTTGTACATATTGCTAAATGATCACAAGTTTAGTTAACATCCATCATCACACGTAGTAGTAATTTTTTTCTTGTGATGGAAACTTTCAAGATCAGTACTTTCTTAGCAAATGTTCAATACAATATTATTGCCTGTAGTCATCACGCCATACATTACATCCCATGCATGATTTGTTTTATACCTCAAGGCCGTAGGAGTTCCTTATATATCTTGGAGGTTAATCTCTTATCAAATCCATGATAATTTTCTCCCTTGGCACATTACCATTTCATCTTGTTATGGTTTCCTTTGCCATGGAGAAGTCTTTTAGCTTGATGTAGTCCCTCTTGTTTATTCTTTCCGTCACTGCCTTTACTTTTAGTGTCAAATAAAAAAAATCATGGTTCTACCAGAAAACTGGTTTGGTCTTTTAAAAAAGTTCAATTTTTTTTTTTAAAAAAGCAGAAACAGTGGTCCAGTTTCATTCTTTTGGATGTGTTGTCCAGTTTTCTCAGCATCCTTTAGTGAAGAAACTTCTTTCCCCATAGTATGTCTTTGGCTATTTTGATGTAAAATAAATAACTATATATATGTGGGTTTATGTCTAGGATCTCTACTCTGTTTCATCTATATGTCTGTTTTTATGCCAACTGTTTTGATTGCTATCGTTTTGTAGTATAGTTTGAAATCAGGAAGCATGATATCTCTAAGTGTTTTTCCTTCATTCTCAAGATTGCTTTGGCTCTTTGGGGTCTTTTGTTTTTATTTTGAAATAAAAGTTTACTCAACTATAAATCAGGTTGGCCATTAATTTAACTTTAGTCTTTTAAAGATTTATTGCTAGTAAGCCAGTTGTCTGTTTAAGAGTTTTCCCATGCAGATAAGTAGTCTTTTCTCTTTGACTGATTTCCTGCAGATTCACAATGAAGTTTCTAGATTCAGATTTGTTTTAATTTATCCTACTCAAGATCCAGGATGCTTCATGCAACTGAGGATTCAAGTCACCTCTTTCTTCGGTTTTCAAAATTTCTTAGCCATTATCTTTTGAATATTGCCTCTTCTGTAGTCTCTGTTCTCTTTGTAGAAATCCAGGCAGGCATATATTAAGCCTTTCCAGTCTGTCCTCTGTGTCTCTTACCTTCAATTACATATTTTCCTTCTCTATGATTATTTCTATGATTTTTTTTCCTGAGTGATTTTTCTCAGAATGATTTTCTAGTTTACAGATTCTCCAACTGTGGCTAAATAAAAAAAACGAACTTTAATTACTATATTCTTCATGGCTAGATGTCTTATTTTTTGACAAGTAAAATAAAGACATTATTTTTCAAGACAAAAAAAAAGTGATTACACGGGCCACTACTTACTTGTTTGGCTATTTTAATGTTATGTTAAGGACAAATACTTTCCTTTTGAAGTATCTTGAGAGGCAGATTTTTTTTTTAATGGTCTTCCTTTAAGTCATGGTGATGGAAGTATAAACAATGTATATTGGGTCCACAACAAATAGTTATTATTCTATCCCTGTCCCTCTTGTGTTCTTATATGGAATAGAGGAGCTGCCATCACACTAAGCAAAGACTGACACATCACAATTTACACTTGAGGTCTTGGTAGACAAAACTAAAGAAGAACAATTTGCAATAACTTTCATTTACTATTGGGAGCAAGGAGTCACTAATATTCCTTTAAGAACAGATAACAAGGGCCTCCCTGGTGGCGCAGCGGTTAAGCGCTGCGCTGTGGAGCTGTTGGCAGCAGCGACGCGAGTTCGACACCCGGCCAGGGAGATTCTCACATAGTGCAGCAGACCTCTCCTGCCTCGCCTGCTGCTCCCCTCAGCAGTGTATTTCCTTCGATCTGCCTGTGCTGCTCCCCACTCTGTCTCTGGTGAACCCTCTCGCCACCCCACGCCTCTGGCCTGTACCCCAGCTTGTATGCATAAATAAATAAAATCTTAAAAAAAAAGAACAGGTAACAAGAGAAAGACTGTCTAGAAGATCTTCTCATTTATTGCACATTGAGTTTTATTTAAGATTGATATACTGTTTAATTTGTGTGTTTATAACAAAACTACAGTTGTGGAGCAGGAAAGTAGCTTTTAAAGAATAAGATAATTTTTTAAAATTTAAAATAATTAAATCCTGGGCCTCCCTGGTAGCACAAGGGGTTAAGTCTCAGCCTATGAAACTAACTGCAGCCTCTGTTGCACAAGTTCAATCCCCAGCCAGGGGGATTCCCACATGGCACAGCAGACCTCTCCTGTCTCACCCATGCTCCCCTCAGCAGTGTATTTCAGTCAATTTGCCTGTTCTGCTCCCTACTCTGTCTCTGGTGAATCCTCTCAACACCCCTCACCTCTGGCCTATACTCCAGTTCTTGTATGCATAAATAAATCAATCTTTTTAAAAAATAGATAAATTAAATTCTTTTTACATCAAAATGATGTCATGAATTCTTGGACTAAAACCAAACAACCTAGGTGGCCAATTGATTTCTGATACTACATTGGCTAAATGCGAGTATGCAGAACTTGTGGATACAACTGTACTTGCTTTCTATGTTCTTTTCTCTACTGATCATATCTCTATGATTGCCCTATTTCAGACTCTATATCAGTCTGGATAATTTAAGCTTTATGGCAATAACAAATCCCTGAATCTTAGTAGCACAACACAACAAAAGTTAATTTCTCCCTCACATTCAAAGCCTCATGCAGGCTGGTAGGTGGTGCTCCTCCGCTCGTAAATCAGAACACAGACCTGCTTCCTCCACAACTGTGTCATCGTGTGATTCTTTTCTTCCATCTAACAGAAGGGAAGGAGGAAGTATGGAAAACTCACATCTACTTAGTTGTCCTAGACCAGAGGCGACCCACTTTTTTCTGCTCGTTCCATTGGCCCGAAATAAACACATGGTCCAACTAATTGTGAAGAAGATGGGGAAATGGGGTGCAGCTTATGGCTCCTTGGTGAGCACAACTGAGAGTGGGAGATGAGAGGATCTTAACTCTATAAATGTTGGCTCTTCTCAGGCAGCCTGAGTAGCCTTGGTGAGCCGTGCGGGGCTGCTCACATCAGGCTGGCAACTGGACACTGTCCCTGTCTGACTGGGGCACAGTGCCTTTGGACAGTTGAGTAAGAGTGGGGCCCTCGGCAGACAAACAGGCTTGTCTCTACTGGTGGGCCAGCCAGCAGGTCAGTGGACAGGCTGAAGGTCATTGAGCTTGGGGGGAACTGGGTGAAGAGTTCAGCCCCATTCCTAAGCAAACTTCCCAGCAAGCACATCTCTACTGGAGAAGCCCCCTTATACTAGGGTTCCCATTAACCCTCTGGGTGCCAGGAAAGGGCAGGAGGTGGCCACTGGGAGGCAGGTGAGGTCATCCTTCTTTGACCCTCCACGTGGTATTTACTCAGAGTAATTGTTGCCAGAGGCCCAGGCCCCCGGGGTATAAAGCGGAATGTCTGGCCCCTGTGCCCAGAACTGAGCAGGTGAGCAGCCGGGGGCAGGGGGTGCTGGTCGGAGTCCTAAGGGAGAGGACTGCAGGGGTCTCTGCAGAGAGTTGGGGGTGGGAACTAAGAACCAAGGACATTCGCTGGGCGCACTTCGGCAGAGTTGCTTCTTGGGATGCCTCAATTCTTCCAGCCGTGACAAGGGTGGTGGGAAGATAGGTGAGTGAGGACTGGTGGCAGAAGTGGCCTGGGGAGAAGCTCTGGGATTTGGGTACTGAGTTGAGGGTAGTTTGAGCTCCACACTCCATACTATGTGATTGAGCTAAAAAAGGAGCTCCCCCCATATCGGAGGAAGACACCCCTTCCCTCCTTATCACTCATCTAGGTCAGTCCTCTTGAGCCCCAACAGCTCTGTGCTCCCTACTTTCCAGGGAGATTAACAGATTCTGGGCAGTTTGGTCCTGGCACCAGGCTCTCTGGGGGAAAGTCTCCTGGGAGACTGAGGACTCAGCTGCAGCAGTGGCCTGGTGTCCCTTCCTTTGCTTCTTCTCCCTAACCGGGCCTCCATTCACCTTCCTTCTCAGAGTCGATAATGGCAAGCATGGTTGCAGTTCTGACCTGGGCTCTGGCCCTTCTCTCAGGTGGGTCCCTGACCCTGACTTCAATGTGGAGGTGTGGGTGGAGCTGAACCCCGGAGCTGTCCACCCTCAGTGGGGGTTGGGGTGGGGGAAGACCACCATAGTGCCTAATCATTCCATCCCTCTCCACAGTGCTTTCAACCGCCCAGGCACGGAAAGGCTTCTGGGACTACTTCAGCCAGAGCAGCAGGGACAAGGGCAGGGGGGAGCAGATCCAGCAGCAGAAGCTGGCACGGGAGCCCGCGTGAGTGGCCATGGCAAGGGGTGTGGGCCAAGGGAGGAGACGGCTGGGTCAGGTGATGATGCCTTGCCCCTGGGTCCTCACACCACGGCCCTCACGGGAAGAGGGCCTGAGAGGCACGAGCTACCCTGGGGGTCCCGGCTTCTTCAAAACCCTCTACTCATGGCAGGTCTGGCTTTGGCCTCATTATTGGTGTTCACTGGCCCCTTGCCCGTTGATGTGGGACGTGGGAACAGTGGAGAGAACCCCAAATGTGTGAGAGGACTGCGTGAGAGGCCAGGCGCCCAAATTTGCATGCCTCCTGTCTTTGTGCTTCCCGGTGTGGGCCCTGGCTCTGGGACACCACCCTACATGCTTGGTTTCCCCAGAGGATCGTGAGCAATGTCTCTGGGTCAAAGGAGATGCTGGGCACTAGAAGTTTGATGGCATGGGCGGTGTCCCCTCCCCCAGGAGCCTGAAAGACAGCCTTGAGCAAGACCTCAACGTGGACAAGTTCCTGGAAAAGCTGAGCAGGCTGGACGGGCAGACGAGCGAGCTTCCTGGGCTCCCACAGGACCTGGAGGACATGCGGCAGCAGCTGCAGGAGGAGCTGGAAGAGGTGAAGGAGCGCCTGGAGCCCTACATGGCGGAGGTGCACGAGCGCGTGGGCTGGAACCTGGACGGTCTGCGCAAGCAGCTGATGCCCTACACCGTGGAGCTGATGGAGAAGGTGTCTGAGGGTGTGCAGGAGCTGCAGGAGCAGCTGCGCATGGTGGGAGAGGACACCAAGGCCCAGCTGCGCGGGGGAGTGGACGAGGCCCGGGGCCTGCTACAGAGCCTGCAGAGTCGTGTCGAGCACCACACCGGCCGCTTCAAGGCGCTCTTCCACCCCTACGCAGAGCGCCTGGTGACCGGCATCGGGCACCACGTGCAGGAGCTGCACCGCAGCGTGGCGCCACACACAGCTGCCAGTCCTGCGCGCCTCAGGCGCTGCTTGCAGGCGCTCTCCAGCAAGCTCACGCTCAAGGCCAAGACCCTGCACTCGCACATCCAGCAGAACCTGGAGCAGCTGCGTGAAGAATTCAGCGCTTTTGCCCGCGCCAGCACAGATGCAGAGGAAGGGGCTGGTCCAGACCCCCAGGTGCTCTCTGAGGAGGTGCGCCAGCGACTCCAGGCTTTCCGCCAGGACACCTTCCAGCAGATCGCAGCCTTCACCCGCGCCATCGACCAGGAGACCCAGGAGATCCAGCAGCAGCTGGCGCCGCCCCCCCCAAGCCACAGCTCCTCTGCCCCAGACTTCCTCCAAGGTGACGACGGGAAGGCCTGGAGAGAGCTGCAGGCCCGTCTGGACGACCTGTGGGAAGATATCAATCACAGCCTTCACGACCATGGTCCGGGCCATCTGAGGGAGCCTTGAGGGTTCTATGTGCCCAGGCCCACTTCCCAACTCTTTGTCTGGGAATCCCAGGACCTGAGCCTTTAGCATGACTCAGTCCTTGACAGTGGCCTGTTGGGCAGAGGGTGGAGGTCCCTGTGCAGGATAAGTGAGGTAACCCCAGAGGCTGTTGTCCCCAGCATATCCAGCCTCCTGCAACTCCCCCATCCAGATGCATTACACTCACCAGGCTTTGCAAACCCGGCTTCCCGTGCTCATTTAGGAATCCTCATGAGTTGCTCTGTTCCGGTGTGGCGGGAGTGGGGAGGGAGAGAGGCGTCCTAGGTGCAGGTAATTTTGTGCAAGCCTGTTGCCATGGTGCTGGAAATCTGTGCCACCTCATCCCAGGGCTTGGCTCTGATCACCTGTGCCTGTGTGGTGGCCACTGCTGCAGCTGAGTCCTCAGAGAGGAGTTCTTGTCTCCCCAGGGCTGACATGACAGCTTCCGGGGAGGAGAAGGGAGAAAGGAGTACAATACGATGAGGAGAGCATGTAACTCGTGTCTGTGTGTGTGTGTGTGTGTGTGTGTGTGTGTGTGTGTGTATTTAATCTCCCCTGGCTCTGATGCTGGTGGGTACAAAATAGTGGGGGTTGTGATGGGAAGGGGCAGAGCCAGAATTTCCTTACATAGCTCTACATCTAAACTGGTGTCTGAACACCAAACTTTGGGGGCTTCTTAAGCCCCCTGGGGAGCAAACTGTTTGTCTTCTTCATCTCTGCCCTTCCCACCTGACTTCTAGATGAAGTCTACACCTAAACTCAAATGAAATAGATGCTTGTGATGGAAGCTTATTTGCCTGGACTCTCATTTGGACCATGTCTGAAAGCAGTGGCCTCATCACTACCCCAAACCACACCCATCCCCTACTCTAATTTCTGGCTGCTTTTTCTCATTGACCCTCTCCCAGTCCGGAGAGCCCCATCCCTCCTTAGAAGACAGCTGTCTGTGTAGGCCTGGAGATGGGCCTGGGTTAGACTCTCCCTCCACACCTGCATTGTCCCCTGGCCTGCTTACCACAGGGTGGTATGTACGTAGTGTAGGCTGTCACTGGAGGAGCAGCGGCCCTGGGGACCTGAGCCTCCTCGGGTGGCCTATCACCATTGTTCCTGCCATTGCAGACACTGAATGGCCTCTTTTTATGACTGACTCTCTTTGGGACTCCCAGACAATTAACCTCCATTCATTCCTCATATACACATTCACTTGGGCTCCAGCACACCTCACAGATCCCAGGGAACTCTGAAATTGTGGTGGGTGAGCGGGTGGGGGTGGGGGGGGAAGAGTAAAGGGTGAACACACCCCTTTCCCTTTTGAAATGGCCTGTCCAGAACCCTTTCCTCAGGCTCTACCCTGCTCAGGGCTTCCACCACCTACCTCATTTCCTTAGAGCACGGACCCCACAGGGATCTGGGCTGATCACGTCCCCAGACTGGAGCTCTTCACGGATACCCTGGATTTAGCAATAACTGGGAGAGGTGCCCAGGGAGAGGAGGAGCTGGGAAGGAAAATTTAACCGAAAGAAAAGAGTCAGCTGGGGTCATGTGGTGGGAGTAAAAATGAGGGCTGTATGTTTGAGGGAGGTCTTTGGGCAACCGTTTATGAGGACAGAAATAGAGAGTGAGAAGAGAAAAATAGTGACTGAACAACTGAGGGCGGGGGGGCGGGATATCAGAGCGAAAGCAGAGTCTGCCCAACAGTGGATCGAAGCAAGGCCAGGTTGCAGCGCACTTGCTCTGTGAAGGGCCAAGTTAAGTCCCTTGCTGCGGAGGGTCCCTAAGCAATGGAGCTACTGCGAAGGAGCAAAAATTGTCCAAAGCCTGAGCGGGCGTCCTGGTGTAAGGGACGCCAGGATAGAAGTGTAAGCAAAGCCTCAATCCCGCACGCTATGGACAATATTATTCCGGGAGCTTGTAAAACTTGATCAGATTCTGTTCCCTGAAGGTCCAGAGAGTGAGGCCTCTTTAAGAAAGGGCGGGCAGCAGCTGGCGGAAGTAGCGTAAGGGGTGGGGCCAGAGACAAGCGGAAACCGGAAGCCGAAAGCCGAGATCTGAGCTGCGCGTGGTGGCCATGTTGGCCGACGGGGCTGTGGAGCCCGGGCCCCCGGGGGCAGCCGCTGCCGGGTCTCCTGCCCCAGCTCGGGCTCCCGCCCCGGGAGACTTCTTCCGGCCCATAAGCGCCGAGGACGAGGAGCAGCAGCCCACCGAGATCGAGTCGCTGTGCATGAACTGTTACCGCAACGTGAGGCCGCGGGCGGAGGGAGATTGAGGTTTTAGCCGGGAGGGGAAATGGGGTGGGTGACTCGGACAGTCGGGGATCGGGAGACGAAGCAGACCCGGGGATCTGTAAGGCTGGGAACCGAGGTTTTAGTAGCTTTTCTTTCGCTGCTTTCTGCTTCCCCAGGGCATGACGCGCCTCCTGCTCACCAAGATCCCATTCTTCAGAGAAATAATCGTGAGCTCCTTTTCCTGCGAGCACTGTGGCTGGAACAACACTGAGATCCAGTCGGCAGGAAGGATCCAGGACCAGGGAGTGCGCTACACTTTGACCGTCAAAACCCAGGAGGTGAGAGAAACCCAGAACAGGTACCTTAGTTTCCTAGAGAAACCTTGGAAATTGGAGTCAGTTTGGTGGAACCTGGACAAATCTCTCTCTGTCTAAGCCGAAGTTTTCTCTTCTGTCAAATGGTGTTGATGTGGTCATCTGCTCAGTTGAGAAGAGACTTGTGAAAGTGTTTTGTAAATTTTGTCAGAGGTATCAAATGAGCAGTAGTTGGAATGAAGAGTACTCATTCTTTTTGGGCAGCAGGCTCCCACCACCTGTACCGTTACGTGGGAGCACTCTAGCTTGCTTGGAGTGGGGAGAGGAAGAAACCACTGGTCTGGGGTCTGATGGAGGGGGACAGTCTGGTTATTTCCTGAAGAGAAACTTCACTGAGTGTTTTATTTCTGCTCAGGACATGAACAGAGAAGTAGTGAAGACTGACTCTGCCACCACAAGGATTCCAGAGCTGGATTTTGAAATTCCTGCTTTCAGCCAGAAAGGAGGTAAATTTAAGATTCCAACCTAGTTGGAGTCTCACCCACCTTCTTGCAAAATCCCTGGTGCCAAGTCTAGTGGCATGTGTCCATTGTGATTGATGGTCCTTGGTTTGACATGAGTGGCAAGCGTAGATGAAACAGCTCGGTCGGGTCGATAATGATAGACTACCCTGTGCTTATACAGATAATGTTAGCATCACTGTTATTAGAGATGGATGGAACCTTGTTCCTGGCTGCCTCACTTACAGATGTGGAAGTCAAGTCTCAGGGTCATACAGACTCTTGATAGCATCTGTTGTTCTTGTTCGCCAGCTCTTACCACTGTGGAGGGATTGATCAGTCGTGCTATCTCCGGTCTGGAGCAGGATCAACCTACACGAAAGGTAAGTTGGGGTTTTCTGATGGCAACTGCTTGGAATAATCACTTTTTTGTGTCTGAACACAGTGTTCAGCTTCCCATGTAGCTGAACTGTCTCTGACTGTCCTAAAACTTTTTGGGAAGCATATGGTGATGTCCAGGCTGTCAGGACATTGCATAGGTTGTCCCTGTTTGTCCTTTTCTTTTCTCCTGCAACATATATTGAGACCTCATTTCAGACATTGTAACATTACCTCTGAAGAGCCTTTCCTAATCCGCTTGTTTTATCACCTTGGGTTTATTTATCCGTCCTGAGTGATGCATTATAGCTTACATTTATTATGACAGCATTAATATAATTGTGTATTTAATCTTCCTTCCTAATTGGCTGGGGAACCTTATGAGGGGAATGTGATTTATTGACCATCTATTTCTTTTTTTTTTTTTTAAAGATTTATTTATTTATATATACAAGCTGGGGTACAGGCCACAGGTGTGGGGCGGCGAGAGGGTTCACCAGAGACAGAGTGGGGAGCAGAACAGGCAGATCAGAAACACACTGCTGAGGGGAGCAGCGGGCGAGGCAGGAGAGGTCTGTGCACCAGGTGGGATTCTCCCTGGCTGGGCTTCGAACTCGCATCGCGCGCTGCCGACAGCTCCACGGTGCAGCACTTAACCGCTGCGCCACCAGGGAGGCCCATATTGACCATCTATTTCTAACCTGGCACGAGTGCCTGGGCTGAATGAATGAATGAAAAAAATGAGGCTCACCTGGCACCACCGTAAACTTGCAGAGTATTTGCTACATTCTATTGTGAAGTCTGAGTCTGTTTCCACTCACACTAAGAGAGGTGATTGCTGCATGATGGCAGGGAGGGGGGCTGTAGGGCCTGTCACCAGCAGCGATGCTTTAATTCTTTGTTTATGGCAGGCAAAAGAAGAAGCCATAGCTGAAAGGATCGATGAGTTCATTGTCAAACTGAAAGAGCTAAAGCACGTGGCGTCCCCTTTCACTTTGGTGAGTATTAAAGGACTGAATATGCCCTGGATTTAAGGGAGGAGGGACTTTTAAGACTTTCAGATTTTCCACTGTGCACAAGTGGCCTGGTGGTAGGAGGGAGCTCATGACTTCTCGGAGTGACTCTTTCTTCATCCATCTGTTAGATCATTGATGATCCCTCGGGGAACAGCTTTGTGGAAAACCCACACGCTCCCCGGAAGGACGATGCCCTGGTCATCACACACTATAACAGGACTGTACAGCAGGAAGAGATGCTGGGGTTCCAGGTGAGTGGACTGGGAAGCCATGAGAATGCTCTGGAATGATCTTACAGTCAGATTACTTGGAGTCAGCAGAAACATTTTGCTGCTGCTGCTGCCTGTGTACCCTTTCTAAGGGACCCTCATGAGGGGAGTCTCATGTTTGCTTCTGTCATCTGGCTCGTGTCAGATGAGGGTAAACGTCACAATAGAAGATAATAGTGGCAGGATAAACTTCACAGTGAACTGGTCTTCCCTTGACTCAGGCATGGCTTTCTGCTCTTTGACCCCACAAGGTGGCAGCTGACATAAGTAAGCCAGAGCACTTTCTCCCGCTCCAGGGCAGGAGATTGGAGAGCCTGAGGCATCTGTATGAACTTGTGATTTTGCATCTCTCCTACTTGTAGGCAGAGGCGCCTGAAGAGAAGCCAGAAGACGAAAATCTCAGAAATGAAGTGAGTCCCCTTGACTGCCGTGGAGGAAGGAGGAGAGTAGTGGGCTGAGACCAATGCTGTTTAGTGTCTCTCTTCCTCCTCACCAACCTGGCGACCACCAGCGCACCAACTGAATGTCTTTAGCCTGAGGATCCTGCCTGGGAGGGCTCACCCTGTGTCCCCCTGTTCTGTTCCAGGTGCTACAGTTCAACACGAACTGCCCGGAATGCAATGCTCCTGCTCAAACCAACATGAAGCTAGTTCGTATCTTTTGTCAGGCAGTGGATTGCTCTTCATCCAGCTTGGGCAGGAAGATTGTTCCAGCACATGCAGGAGGGCACGCGTTTTATTATGAGTCATGAGGATGTGGCCTTTGAGGAGACTGACCCTGGCTTTTCGATTCAAAGAAAGAACTAGGTCATGGGATCGAGACTCCTTGTGTGTGGCCTGAACCGCATCTTCAAACGTTCTTGACAAGAATCACCATGGGAGGTGACCTTGCCTGCTTTTGGTGGGCCGGCTGAATCAGGCTGCCTCTTGTGAGCCATTTCCTGCAGTCGTAGGACCAGCAACTGTATATTTGGGGTTTGGCTTTCCCCAGAGGGTGGTCTTGTTATCTTGGAAGCAAATTTCCTTAACTCCATCTTCTAGAAATCCCCCATTTTAAGGAAGTTATCATCATGGCTACTAACTGTGAGAGGTGCGGCCATCGAACCAATGAGGTGGGTGGGCACCATTATTTGGGAAGAAAACTAGCTTGAGCATGACCGCTATCTCTTCATCCTTCTGCTCTCTGCTGTGAGATATGTGTCTTGGGGTGGCAGTTGGTGGTGGGTGTGAGGGGAGTAGTTGGATTTTTCTCTTGGGCTTAGTGTAGGATGAGGAGGTTTTGAAGGAACTAGGAATTAGCCTAAGGAAGGCATTAGAGATAGTGTAAACTTTTTATGACATATTAAAGGTTGGTTTTATGAAAGGAAGGAGATTCTTGACCCACTCTTCAGAGGGGTGGAAAATTTTAACGGTAAATTTAGAGTTTCTAGGTAATTTGGACTGTGTTGTCACTCTCCTAGAGCTGGGCCCTCTGCTGCAGGTGAGTTCCTGGCGATTTTGATCTGGTAGCTGCTGACATTGTTGTGTAGAAGACTGTCCTTGGAAGCTTTCTGTGGGCCTACCTGACTGAAGGTCCACACCTGGTCTCTGAGGCCTCTCTGGTAGCCAGTGAGGATCGTGGCTTCTCTGCTGCTGTCCTGATTGCTGTCGTCTCCGCAGGTGAAGTCGGGAGGAGCAGTCGAGCCCCTGGGCACCAGGGTCACCTTCCACATCACGGATCCCTCCGATATGACCAGAGACCTCCTCAAGGTAACGCCCTGCTTGGGAAGGTAAATCTCTCTCCGGGAAATTGGCCTTCAAAACTATGTCCTGGGGTCCTACAGTATTCCCGACTCCCCTGGGTTTGGGGGTCCCAGAAATCCATTGTAGGAAGGGCAGATTCAGAAGACTTATTACCCATAAGCTCTTTTTGATGACTTGACAGCTTTTGCCTACCAATGTCTGTAGGGGCCCAGGTCTCTGGCCTCTAATGACAGCTTGGAGCCATGACTCTGTGGCCCTTTATAGGTTGGTTCCATTCCTCTCGTTCACATGGCTAGGAGAGAAAATGGTATGGCTTTGTCTGCAAACTTTCTGGTGGTATTTATTTGGCAGGAGGGCTCTGGTTAGCTTTCTCTGGTGGGTCTGGATTTAAAAGCTAATTTGACCTCTCACCTCACAGTCTGAGACGTGTAGTGTGGAAATCCCAGAGCTGGAATTTGAACTAGGAATGGCTGTCCTTGGGGGCAAGTTCACCACACTGGAGGGGCTGCTGAAAGACATCCGGGAACTGGTGAGTCAGTGGAGCGCATTGTCTGCTTGGGCACGGTGGCCGTTTGAAGGGGCTGGAGCCCTCAGACATCCTTGGTTTTAGAATTGATAACCGGGGGTTTCTTTGCCTGAAAATTGATATAAAAAACTTACATGTTATTTTTGATTGTAAAGGGATAAGTTAGTAAGAATCTCAATGAAACTGCCTCGGCCTAAGTGTGGGGCAATGTAGATGTTTTGTGGTTTGGCTGAAGTCATTAATTTCACTAAAATAAAGGGGTGAGGATCCTCCAGCATTTACGCATAGGCGTGATTGGTGACTGAGACCATGTATCTGTCCTCTTCATGCAGTATTTCTCTCGTTGATCCTCAGTTGTCAGGCTTTTTGTCTTTATAAGTTATGCTTCACATTTCTTCAAATTAGGACTAGAGCTCATTGTAAGGACATTGTTATATTTTTATTTCTCACTACCAGTTTTCTTGGTAGGTTAATCCATACCCTCCTAGCAGAGGCTTCTAGGTCAGAAAGGTGGTGTGGGATAAATGGAGACAAGAAGTCTGGGCACCCCTCTGCCTTTTCTCCCAACCCCCATCCTCCTTCCTACTCCCCTCCCCCCCCACCCCCCACCCCGGGCCAGGTTTATGGTCAAACCCGACATAGAGCCAGTATTCGAGCAATTTGGATGTTATTTATCGCAGGTGACCAAGAACCCTTTCAGTCTGGGTGACAGTTCCAATCCTGGGCGGACGGAGAAACTGCAGGAGTTTAGCGAGAAGCTGGACCAGGTGAGAGGACGCTGGTCGGTCAGTACTTAAGATCGTGGGGCTCCAGTGAACTAGAGGCTGCACACCCCGTTTCTTGCCACCTTTTAAACATCAAACCATCATGTTGGGGGTTCTCCTGGATTCTGATACCCTGTGTCATTTTCTTGCTTGGTTTTCTCCCTTCATCACTGGAACGTCTTCTCCAGTAGGTTTTGGGGAAAGTGCTTGAGAAATAAAATTTCTGGAACCTTACATGTATGAAGATTTCTTTATTCTATCCTCACACTAGTTTGATGGCTGGGAATAGAATTCTAGTATGGAACAATGTTTTCACCAGAGTTTTGAAGTCACGGAACTAATGCCATCCAGTTTGGCCATTGAGAAGTCTGTGGGCCTCCTGATGCCTGCTCTTTGGTATATGACCTGTTCTTGTGCTATCTTTTTTGTCCCTTCCCCCCACGACGTGAGAATTTCCAGACGTTCCTTAGTGTAGGTCAATTTTCAGCCACCATGATAAACATTGGTGTGGGTTCTCTGAATCTGGAAACTTGTGGCTCACTTCTAGGAACCTTTTTGTATTATTCTGTTGGAACTGCTTCCCCTTTGTTCTCTTCCTGAAACAACTCCTGTGTTTTTGATAGTAGATTGATTTGTCTTGTCATTTATGTTTTGCCTGTTTTCAGTTTCTTCAGTTTCCTCTACTCTGGGAGATTATCTTACTTTCCATTTCAATTGAATTTTTCATTTCCACTAACATTTTTATTTTCCAAGAGTTTTTTTTTTTGTCTTTGAGTACTCCTTAAAAAAATAGCATTCTGTTGTTTAAAGGATGTATATTTTCTTCTTAAGAATTTTAATGGTTTAATATATGGAAATTTTTTCCCCACATAGAGTTTACATTTTCTCTAAGGTCCTCTTCCCCTCACTCATTTTATATTTTGTTTTTTAGTGTTAGCGGCTTTGCAGCAGAGGGTTGGTAGTCTTTTATTGTATATTTAAGAATAGAAAACTAACTTTGGGGGGGTGAGTCTTATTGGTACTGGGCTCATTGTGGGGATTTAACTTAGCAAGTTTGTTGCAGTAACCCCAATGCCAGAGTTATTAGGTCTCTCCTCTTGGACTGAGGAGACCATCCAGGGGTGTTGCCTTTCCCGGCGGGAGGGTGAAGGCTTGGCTGCAGTGTTGGGAGGGCTCCATGTGGGAGAAGGTGGGGGTGTGAGGGCTGTTTCCAGTAGGCTTACATCCACTGAACCTCCTGTTCCTCATTCCTTTCCCACTGCTCCCAGCTGGCCCAGTGCCCGCGCCCTGTCTGTACTATAGTGACTTCACAGAAACCTGCCTTTGCTGTCTTGGGGTGGGGGGAAGGGGGGAGGGCGATAACTTGGGGATTCTGTGCTATAAACTGGGTTGGTTCTCATTTGGCAGATTTAAGTCTGTTCCTATCAGGGGCTTTTAGAGTTCAGCTGCTGTATTCCTTTTTTTTAGATCCTTGAGGGGAACATGAAGGCCCATTTTATTATGGATGATCCAGCAGGAAACAGCTACTTACAGGTATAGTAGACCATCCTGGAGCAGGTGCATATTGGAGATCTATTTTCTTACCTTTCTTGAATGTTTATCATTTTGAGGGAATGTAAGGGAGGAAGTGGAAGATGATGGGAAGGGCTGTGTGTGTCAAGAGGGGAAAAAAAGATACTCCCAGCTCCTGCTCCCTGTACTCTAATTCTTGTCACCTGCTCTAAGTCCAGCAGTGGAGTTTTACTTCTCCAAATCTAATTGTAGAGTGAGGAGAGATACTGCCTTCTCCAGAGGCCAAGATCGGGCATTCGCGAGGCTTTAAGACACAGGAGATATTCTTGTGACTGACAGGCTCATTATCATTTACTAGGCACTTTTTAATGGGTCAGGCATTGTAAGTGCCCTCCACATTTAAGACCATTGCTATTCTCGTCACAAGAAGGTACAGATTAAAAGTAGTTTTTTAGGCTAATGGCTTCCTAATTTTGCCTGGGACTGGACTGCTCCACTCCCGGTCCATGTGGGCTCTGTTACCGCCCACTAGTTGAACCTGGCCATGGGGAATTGGAGGCCCTTAGAGAATTAAAAACTCATTAAATTCTTGGGAAAGTGGGAGGTGGAAGCTGTCTGTGGTTGGCGGGATGGCACAGGCATTGATTCTCTGTCCTTCAGAACATCTACGCACCTGAAGATGATCCTGAGATGAAGACGGAGCGCTATGAGCGCACATTTGACCAGAATGAGGACCTCGGGCTCAATGACATGAAGACGGAGGGCTATGAGACAGGCCTGGCCCCACAGCGGTAGCGGCGCCAGGCTTCCGGGCCAGCCTCCAGCGCTGCCCAGACCCCAGGCTTATCTACTGCTACTGAAAAAGGCTGGGCATAGCCTTCCTACTAAGTGTGGCCCAGGTGGGGCAGTCGAGGCACATGATGCAAGTGCAAGCCTGTCAAGTTACCTGACCTTATTTTGGAGGTTTGGATCGGCCTGGGAAGAAACCCAGAAATGAACTGTTGGGCATGTCAGCACTTTTTTGCTATCAAGTATATCCCTTTCTTCCATGTAACACGCTCTTCTCAAGGGTTGGAACCCTGAAGTTCAAGGTATTCCCGGAGTTTGGGCGTAGATTGGGGGTATACAACATCTGTCAACAGCAAAACTCGTCTGAGCAGAGGGAGCTCGGTGTAGGTGAAGATGTTCGCATTAAAATGGCTTTCAGTGCTTGCCCCTGATTCAGCGCTGTCCTTGTTTGATAACGTGCTGATAGAATGCAGTCTTCTAAAGAAGTCTTTTCAAATGTGATCGCTGTAATTTGGGGACTGGAGCTGGCATTTCATTCATTCTGTCTAGATGTCTGACTGCTTGTTTTGTGCCAGGCATGCTACAGAAGAGTGAACAAAATAAAGCTTTGCTTTTGTGGAGCTTAAAGTATAGCAGGGAAAATGGCAAACAGAGTGGGTGGGGTTTGACAATAAACCCACAAGGAAAACAGTATGTCAGATGGTGGTTCGTTTTCTGGGGGAATGTGAAGCAGGAAAGGGTATGGGTGGTGTCAGGAAAGGCGGGGGCAGGTGTTTTCAAATAGAATAGTCAGGAAAGCTTAACAAGGTGATAATTTGACATACAGGCAAAGCTGAGCAGGAGGTAAGGGAGGGAGCCTTATGGCTGGCTGGGGGAAGAGACTTCCAGGCAGTGGGGAGAGCGCTGTAAACACTGAGGTTGGAATGTGTTAGAATGTGTGAGAGTCAGTGTGGGTTACATATGGGGAAACAGGGTCAACTGGAGAGGGAGGGGGCTCCCTCTCATTGGCAGGAAGTTGAGGACCCTGGACTCCTTGCTGGTGCTCTTTGCACTACAGTTAACCAGTGACGACGCCTGTGGTGCTGGCTGCTGGGTATTTATTCAGTAAAGACCTGTTACTGGCTGAGTTGCTGTGGCAGACCTTACTGCCCTGTGCTGCGAACTTTGAAGAGTTGCTTAGTTACAGATGACTCAGCCATCTTACCCATTGCTCTGTTAAACTCTCCCCAGAGGTCACAGTGCAATTTTCCACTTGGGAAATGTTCTCTAGTTCTGTCAAATTTGACAGTGGACCATCCCCTCAGCCCTTCTCTTTGCTGCTGCTGTGAAACTGGATCCCTGCTTTTCCCTTTACTTTGATCATTTCTTGTTAGGAACATACCTCCTTCCTCTTCCTTAAATGTATTTGTTTCTACAGGTTTTGCTTTGAGACACTCCTTATTTCACATCTTACTATTTTCATGTAGGACTGACTTCCATACCTGAGTCTAATTTCTGTGAGAGCACGAGTACGGTGTTAGTTTGGAGACCAAGGAGATATAAACTAAACCCACAGCATAGACTTCTCATAAGCGAGTGTTCTGCCCTAATAGTTGTCCTATAGATGTACGTCATCTGACTATAGATACTATTTACTAGCTACATAATCTACATCTGGTCTCTTGGAGCACCTTCCTATGGGAAGGCTCTGGCTTACTGAATCTGGGTTTGGTAGGCATGAGACAATCTTTAGACTCCAGCCTAGTTATTAGGAAATGATAAGCCTAGTTTCTGAACCTGTGGGCTGAAGACCAGGTACTGCCACTCTGGGAAAAACCAGTTAGGGCTCTTCCTGCTCTGATGTGGCAGTCTTCAGTTCTATAGTCAACTCTAGCGTCATTTCATACAGCCTGGCAGGGATGGCGTTTACATAAACTGAGTCTCCACAGCCTCTAGCATGTGGCATATAGTTGATGATGAGCCTTAGATGATCACAGTTCATCCAGGTTTGAGTTTGTTAGGGAACTGGAGGAAGCATGAAGGTAACAGGTATGGAAGTGTTCAGCTCTAAGGTCAAAGGAGGTGAGTGAGGCAGGCAAAGTGCCAGCTCAAGAACACATAGATTCAGTTTCACAGCCCTGAGGATAAAGTTTAAGTGGAAATTTTTATGGTTCTATGAAAAGGGGAAAGGAGAGTTCTTTTGTGAGAGTACTTACTCGTATTTTAAGCATATTAAATATAGCCTGAACACAGCGGTAGCTATAAGTGTGTGTCTGTTGAGGTGCGTGATAGGAAGTGTGACAGGCAGTCAACTTTGCTAACGAAGCATGAATGGTGGGTTCCATAAAACTTGTGTAACATTGTCAGGATATTCTTTTTATACTCAAGGCATGTCAGTACCTGTTGCATATGGCAGGAAATGGACTCTTCTTTACTGAGGGCAGAGGTGCTTAAGGCTGCTTGGCTTTATTATTTTAAAAAATGTTTATGCCCTTCTCTTCGTGTTTTTAACTGAAAAGTGCTTATTTTGTGTGCTCACCTAAGGGTTTAGAAAGCCCTTTAGTATTGGCACCTCACACGCTTCAGTCTCTTCATCTATAAAGTGGGGATGATAATGGTATCTATTTCAAAGAGTTTTTGGGAGGATTAGTGAGTTAATTGCGAAGTGCTTTTATTTGTATTTTATCTTAGAATCTTCATAGAAATTCTGAAGTCTCTATTTTAAACCCTTTGTGGAAAAAAGTAGCTATAAATAAAAATATCCTTATCTTAAGGGTGAGGAAACAGCCTCAGAGAGGCTACGGAACTTCTAAAAGGAAATTAAGCTTCTAAAAGCCAGGCTACAGACCCAGAACAGGCTGAAACCTGAGCTCTGAAAATTTTGAGCGCAATGACTACATTTGCTTTATTAGATGGAGTTACAGAGAGAGGGCCAAACTCAGACCATGCCACTGGACGTGGATTCATTGGATCCTGCTTAGCTGCCGTGTGAGGTAGACAGACAAGCTTGGGACAAGAGCTTGAGTCCTGCCAAGCTAAGGTTGGTAACAGAGTAGAATAGGTGGAAATGAAGACAGAAACGGGCAGGAGATGAGTTCTTGGGGCTGAGATGGCTATGCTGGTGGTATTTACTAGAGCAGAAATGTCTGCTGGCAGCAGGGTGGAGGCTGGGCTTGAGACACACCAGAATGGACTGGAAGCCAAGGTAGGGTTGTATATGGAATACCTGTGGTACTCTTGTGAAGGCCCCACAGGTAGTGAAGCTCTTTTGCTAGCATTCCCTTTTCATGAGACCTGCCTGAGACCCAGTCTGCTCTCCTTCCTGGGCCTGTCTGGTGACCCCATGCCCTGTAGTTAGAAGTTCATGCTTGAAAGCACAGATCTCCAAACCATTCCGGTATGTACAAATATTTTCCGAACTTGTTTCCCAAAATAAGCACATTACAAACTATACCTACCTTTATGGCTAACACACTTTACAATAATGACAAAATTTCAATTTACATGTGATGAGATTTAAAAGATCTATGTTCTACTCAAACATAATTGGATTATCTCTTCCACCCATTTTATTAGCCTCTGTTCCTGAGAGTTGTCTTTTGTCGGTGAAGCTGGGCAACTTAGGTAATCTCCAAGCTTCAGTCTTCTCTGTAAAAGAAGAGAGTTAATCTGAATGAATCTTGTTAGAAATTCCTAATAAAATTGTGTATATTGCTTTAAAAAAAAATATGAAAGGATAAGACATCTGTACCAAAAATGCAATGCTTCATTAGTGACTTGTTTTCAGCTTAAGGTAATATTTCTTTTTTTTTAATTTATTTTTGTTATTCATGTCTTTTACATTATTGTGTGGTCCCCATAAGTTACCCATCACCTGTTCGCCCGTGGAACCATCACCATAGTCCCCCGTGCTCCCCTCTTCCCCCCTCTTGAGCGCTTCCCCTCCCCTCCTTACCTGCTGAATGTCTCTTTTTATTTGGCTCCCCTATATTCCTGTTATAAGCGAAAACATTTGATGATCTTCTCTTTCTTTCTGGCTTATTTCACTGATGATCCCTTCTGGATCCATCCATGTTGCTGCAAAAAAAAAAAAAAAAAAGTTAAATGGGATAATTCATGCAAAGATCTTAATGCCCACAAGAAGAAAATTTCCTTCTCTAGAACTTGAGTATTAGAATTCAGTATCTCTGGATTCCCACTTGCTGCGCTGAAAATAGATCCAGGACCTTAGTCAGGGGCTACCCACAATAGAATATCAAACGCGACAAAGTTACGCAGGTTAGAGACCTCCACATTTTCACAGAATTACACTGGGCTTAAAATTTCAGTCTCTCTTGAATGGTACTTGGAAACCTAGCGCAGACCTTCCCCCCCTCCACCTAAACATAATAATAAAACACTACGTGCCAGATGCTGTTCTAAGCACTTATCACAGTAGTATCTCAGTCCTCGAAACAATCGAGTTACGTGCCATTTTGCCGATTTTGTTAACTAACTTGCCCATGATTGTACATCCAGGAGATCACAGAACCAGAACTCGGAACTCCATAGCCTGCGTTCTAACTACCACACTAGGGAGCTTCTGACGCTACTGAGTCGGGGATCTTGCTTGGATCATTGCGCAGGTCTCACGGCCAGAACGGCGCTTGCTCGGTACTCAGCTGAATGAACCGAAGGGGTACAGATACACTGGATTTCGCCGAGCCGTCCCAGAGCAGGCACGTTCCTCGCAAGCCTAGGTTACCCGTCGGCTGGGCAGGTCCCAGCACACTCCGTCACTTCCGGTCCCGGCCCCGCCTTCTCAGGGCGACGCCACCCGTTTTGCGTCGAGGAAATTTGTCCCCAGCGCCGCGCCGTCTCCCCGCCCTCGCCGCTGCCATGGCGGCAGCTCCGCCGCTCTCCAAGGCCGAGTATCTGAAGCGTTACTTGTCTGGGGCAGATGCCGGCGTCGACGGGGGCCCAGAGACCAGTCGCAAGCGTCGCAAAAAGCGGCCGAAGCTTGGCGGGGCCGGTGGCAAGGGGTGAGTTTATCGTGACGGGGGCGGGCCTGCGGCCGCCTCACGGCCTCACACTCGCCAACTCCGCCCTGGGCCCCCGACTCTTGTCCGCGCCCCTCACTCCTCTGCTTGTTCCGACCCTGCCTGGGCGCCGAGTGGGCTCGGGCCGATGCGTTCTTCCCTGAGCATTGCCTTGGACGTGTGAACTTTCGTTACTTTTTCCCGCCTTTGTAGCCTTGCGCTCTTTCCAATGGAGAATGAATGTTGTGTCTCTAGAATAGTCGTGGAGCTAATTCAGAGCCCTTGTGCTTGGGTATTTGAGGCCCAGAATATTTTTGTGGCAGTTCTTCAATCCCAGGGGCTCGGGTTCTCAGTGAGCGGAGACCCATGTTCACTTCCTGTTACTCTTAATACTGCTGCCAAGTGACATTTATCAGGTTCTTGTCAGGCACTGTTCGAAGTACTTCAGACATGAATTTATTTAAGCGTCAGAGCACTGCCATGAAGCAGGCATTGCTATTATCCCTGCTTTTGCAAATGAGCCAACTTTTGTGAACTAGTGTACTGGATTGAATAGTTTCATCCCCACTTCCATGCCATTTGGGTTCACCCAGAACCTCAGGATGTGACATTTGGAAACAGGTTCTCTGCAGACAAATTAAGATGAAGTCATACTGAATTAGGGTGGACACTTAATTCAACATGACTGATATTTTTTTTTGAGAAGAGGGCAGTTTGGACACAGATACAGAGCTAAAACAATTCTGTGAAGTTGGAGGCAGAGATTGCTGGATTTATGCTACCACTAGCCAAGGTACACTTGAGGCTACCAGAAGTTGGAAGAGTTAAGGAAAGACCCTGGAGGCTTCCCAGTGAGCATTGCTTTGCAGACAATGATTTCATACTTTGAGAGAATACATTTCTGTTAGGTTAAGCCACTCAATTTGTGGTACTTTCTTAGTGCTAGGAAAGTAACATACAGCAAGGTCTAATAATTCCAAAGAGCTAATCCATTTCTTTTCTTAGATTGGTTCTTGCCTTATTCTTGCTTGCTGTCTTCCTGCCCCTCTGACTTGTGTGGATTCGTTGGAGGCAGTGCCATGTAGTGAGAATAGCTTGAGCTTTGAAGCAACACTGATCAGCGCTTGAGTCCAAGCTTTGCTACTTTATGGACTGTGTAACCCTGGGCAGATAATTCATCTTCTTGAATCGCAGTTTGCTCATCCTTAAAATGAGAGTAATAACACTTAGATTAAATGGTTATTGTGATTAGAGATATGTGAAGTGACCTGAGCTTTTAAAATAGTAACTGTTCCCACCATGTCAGTCATTATTGTTTGTCTTTAGTTTGTCTTTGTGACAAACTTTATTGAATGCTCCCTCTGCCTTTTATTGCAGGGTGTTGAGGATGCCACTGTAAAGAGAAAGGCACAGTCCCTATTCTGGTGGAGTTGCATAGATTAATAGGGATATAGTCTTTAAACATAAACTAATTGATCAATTTCTTTTGTGATAAAAGCAATGAAAGTATTCCAATAATGTGTAACATGTTCTTAGGGAGAGGAAAGAAGCAGTTGAGAAATGTATATTCAAGGAAATTTTATATATATGCACTCTAGCTCTAAAGAATGAGTAAGAGTTTTCCAGCAAAGAATGAGAAGACTCGGTCAGGCAGAGGGAAGATGTGCATATGGGAAAACTGCATATGTGAAGAACTGATGTGGTAAGGAATTTGGTTCATTCCAGCCACCAAAAGATGAGGTAGTGAACAGAGAGGCAGTGGTACAAGAGGAAGTTGGCTAGATAGGGAAAGACTAGGCCATCTTGTAGGATTTTGAGCTTTAAACCAATGTATATGTTCGTAGACTTATCCAAGAACAAGTCTTTATGGTCTGTTTATTTCCCACTTTTAGAATGAGGATTGTAGATGATGATGTGAGCTGGACTTCTATCTCTACCACTAAACCAGAAAAGGAGGAAGAGGAAGATGATGGAGATTTGCCTGTGGTATGTATCTTTTGTGGCATGAGGACAATGAATGCTAGCCTCTCAAATGAGGGAAGAGGTGATTCTTTCCCAAGAGCTGTTTTAAAATAGCCTTCTTTGATTATACCTGTCTGCTGTCTTCATTTGTGGAGGTCCCCATCAGCCTAAAAATGGGAACTAATCCAAGAGAAGTAGGACTCCTCAATATCAATGACAAGTCAGAGAATCATCTGTAAGTAAACCACCTAGTGACAAACTTATTTATGGAGCAAACATAACTGAGAATCAACATATTTTTATTTATGACTATTTTAGATTTAGGTACCATGTTACTGGGATTGGGAAATGTCATACTTCAGTTTCTTGAGATAACAGTGTTCCTTGGCTGAATTCTGTGGATTTTTTTAACATACTATCCTCACTCATGCAGGTGGCTGAGTTTGTGGATGAGCGACCAGAAGAGGTAAAGCAGATGGAAGCCTTTCGTTCCAGTGCCAAATGGAAGCTTTTGGGAGGTGAGTTCCAACAATAGATGAATCTAAATCTCCCGTCTCTAAGGAAATACTTTTTGTTTTTCATATTCTTCTTTTAGAGGAATGCTTTGTTTGTTTTAGCATGTCATTGACCCTGAAAAATAGAATGTGAATAAGAATTCAAAACTTCTTCAGAGGTAGTAAGACCTGGGAATTGCCAGACCCAGCATCCCTGTATTTTGGCATTTGGGTTACTGAGGTTAGAAAGTGACTCATTTGGGGGCCTTTCAGTGCCCACTCCTTTCTGGCCCAGAAAAGAAGAGCACTTATCATAGAGGCAGGACTTTGGGAAGAATTTACAGGAATTAGAAGGAAAGAGCTTGGAGACCTCAGCAACCTTTGCCCTTTCCCAGAATGAAGTGACTTATGTATGGGTCAAAGACCAAACTTTTCTGTCCTCTTTATTTGTGTTGGTATATCTTTCTCTGTTCTTTTCTTAAATATTGGTATTTTATAGAACATTATCCGCCACTTGCTCACTCTCTACCCTCTCCCTAGGTTAATAACTCCCTATTTAAAACATATTTTGAGGGGCCTCCCTGGTGGAAAGTGGTTGAGCGCTGCGCTGTGGAGCTGTTGGCAGCTCTCGATGCGAGTTCGACACCTGGCCGGGGAGAATCCCACATGGCGCGGCAGACCTCTCCTGCCTCGCCCGCTGCTCCCCTCAGCAGTGTGGTTCTGATCTGCCTGTTCTGCTCCCCACTCTTTCTCTGGTGAACCCTCTCGCTGCCCCACACCTCTGGCGTGTACCCCAGCTTGTATGTATAAATAAATAAATCTTTAAAAAAAAAAGAAATAAAAAAACAAACAAAAAACGTATTTTGAGTTCCTAAGAATTGGACAAAGGGCATTTGTTTGTCATGTCTGAGCAGAGTCAAGATCTTGTTTTTGCCTTGGTATTTCCCTTTGCATAGCACAGGGATGTTCCACTAATGAATATTTGTTGACTTGTTGAGTAGCTACTAGGCATTTGATTCTTATAGTCTGCTACTCAAGTCATCCCTTGAGACTTAGTAGTCATTTCCTCTTTGCCAGTAACCTGGTAGGTAGGTTTACCTACTAAGGGACACAGACTAAGAAATACTTAGTTCCGTGAGGTACAACTCTCGTCCCAGCTGTCATTTGGGCCACTGGAAGTGTGTTAGGTTTTTACCACTGTTTTCATGCCCTCAAATAAGAATGAGGTATTTGAGTAGTTTTGAGGTGCTTGCTACTTGGGCATCTTTTGAAACCAGGTGTTGCGATAAGCAGAGCATCTGTGGGGAATCTGATTCTTTGTTCTCTGTAATTAGGTCACAAGGAAGACATAACCTCACACGGAAATTTCCATCATGATACCCCAGATTCATCTCCTCCAAGGAAGGTCCGTCACGACACCCCAGATCCGTCTCCTCCTAGGAGGGTCCGTCACGACACCCCAGATCCGTCTCCTCCAAGGAAGGTCCGTCACGACACCCCAGATCCATCTCCTCCTATGAGGGTCCGTCATGACACCCCCGATCCTTCTCCTCCTAGGAGAGCCCGTCACGACACCCCAGATTCTTCTCCCCTCAGGAAGTCTCATCGCCATTCTTCAGGTGTATCTCCTAGGAAAGCTTGTCATGACACAACAGACTCACCACCTCGGAGGAGGAGTTCTTCAGATGTCTCTCCCCCACGAAGGACCCGTAACAGTTCCCCTGACACATCTAAGTGTAAAAGAACGCTCGACTCCTCGGACACATCGCAGCTCAGGAGGATCCGTCACGACTCCCCTGATTTGGGTCCTGATGTCCCTCAGTCATTGCCCAGAACGAAAAGCACTAGAGCACCGGAAGTTCCCTCTAGCAAAACTCCACATCGGAAAGGACCAGGATCTTCCCCGTCACTCCCAAAGAACAACAGATATGAATATGACTCGGACCTTTCTCCTCCACGAAAAAAACAAACAAAATCCCATTTTGGAACTAAGCAGCCTGATTCTAAAGGTGAGCATTTGATTTTCCATGAGGGAGACGCGTTAAGCTTTCTAGTTAGGTACCCTTGCTTTATTAGGTTTTATGATTAGAAATGAAGTTGGAGTGTCTTTGGAGAAGTTTTAAAAACTGTTGGGAAATGGCGAGAGGTTGGGCTGACGAGAGTTAAAAATTCGCAGTGACAGGGAGGAAGGTCTTATGTATCTTTTTGTTTATCTGCCCAACTCTGTATAAAAGTACTACACATTTGTTGTAGAAACTTCAAAACATGAAGTAGAAAAGGGTCATACAAAGTTCTGTCATTCAGAGGCAGTCACTGGTCATATTGTAGCTATGTTTCTTTAAAATTCTTTTTTGATGTAGTTGAGTGCTGTCTGTGAGGTATAGACATTTCATGAATAATCTTGCCTGTGTTTTTCACTTAACATTATCTTCCCTATGTCATAAACACATCTCTCTGTCAGTATAATTTTTATTGGTGTTTTAGGACGCAAGTTTATTTAACTATTTCCCTAATATTGCATATTTTTAATTATTTCTAAATTTCTGCCTTTATAACTATATAATGAACATTCTTGCACATAAACTGTTGTTCCCACTCTGGATTATTTCCTTATCTACTTCTAGATAAATTTCCTGAAAAAAAAATTTTTTTTTTTAAAGATTTATTTATTTATACAGACAAGCTTGGGTACAGGCCAGAGGCGTGGGACGGTGAGAGGGCACACCAGAGACAGAGTGGGGAGCAGAGCAGAACAGGCAGATCAGAAATACACTGCTGAGGGGAGTAGTGGGTCAGGCACCACGTGGGACTCTCCCTGGCTAGGCATGGAACTCACTGTGCCACCAGGGAGGCCCCAATTTCCTGGAAATTTAACTGTTTCTAGAGCTGTTACCCAGGAAACCAAGTATAAATTGATTTACCAAGTCAGAAAGTTGTATCTTTTTTAAGACTTGATATCTGTTGCAGACTGCTTTTTGGGGAGGTGATTTGTGATGCTTAGGTCTACAATTCAGGCCCTTCTAATGAAATTTGTTGACTCTTATCTTTTGTCCCCAGGTGGTAGTTTGTTTTTAAGTTAAAATACATTGTTTCCTTTAGTATGAGGACATCAAAACATATTCTGGGTTGTTTTAAATTTTGCCAGATCTGAGTACCAGATGTTTTGCTCCTTCTATGGGTGGGATAATTACGACTTAGATGAATCATGTACAGATTTCATATTAGTAGATGAGTACAGATCTCATACTAGTAGCAGTCACTAGTAACTTGAAAAGTAGAACTCCATAGCCTGCCTGTTGGTTTTTTATTTATTTGTTTTCAGCAGTACATGGTAAGCCTATTAATAAAAAGAAAGAAAAAAGAAACATAGGCAGACATTCTTAAAGGACAAGATAGGCATTTTGCCAGGGCAAGGGGCATCCTTAAATACTGCTTTTTGATGGAATTACTCTGGAATTTATCATTTTGTGGTCTGGTTGGGTTGGTTTTCTGTAAATGATAATCCTCTTTACCCCCTCCTCCAATTCCTGGAAACTTCCTTAACTTGATTAATTACTCATTAATCATCCCTCTGGTTTTTGACCTTGTGAAAACCTGCATCCTAAATTTTTCTACTCTAAGCATCTATCAGCCCCTCCTCCCCACAATACCTGGCCCCAAATCATTCGGGTAGCTGAATGGCGAGAGCTGTGTCTTCCGTAGCTGCTTCAGGCTGGGATGGGGCATAGAGCTGCCCCTGTGTAAGGGCCTGGGATGTGATCTCTAATGCTAGTCCCTGAACTGGCTGGCATTTTGTCTTTTATGCTGGTTCAGGTATAGGTGGTGTCCACGAGGTGGGGTGTTTTGATTGGCTGTTGTTTCTCTGAATTTAACTGCCTCTAAACAAGAAGAAACAAATTCAGTGGTGAAATTGAGTATGCAGGGTTCAAAGATGAGGATGGGATATAGTGGCTGAGGCTCCAGGAAAGGCAGTATCCATGGGAGGGCTCCATTGTATATCCCCCCCCCCCCCACCAGGGGAGAGACTTTTCTCTAAGTCTAATGGCTGTTCTTGAAGTTTTATATTGAACATTACCTGTCCACTCTGGTTAACATAATAACAACATCCCTCCTTTACATAAAGGCATGTTCCCCTAGAGAGGCAATATCTCACTGGGCAGGCAACCCATTTCTGGGTGCTGTTTACTCAAGAGGAATGCAGGTGGGATACTTGCTCCCAGCAAAGGGGATCTGCTTCAAGTCCTATCTTGCCCTCGTAAGGGCTGCACCCACCAAGGGACCCCTGAAGTGCTGGAGAGGGCATGGGGCCACAAACTCCGCAGGAGCTTCGGCTTGCATAGTGTTGAGCCCACCAGAGAAAGGTACTAGTCCCCAACTTTGTTGGGAACTGTAAGAGTCTGATAAGCAAAATCACTGCTATGATCGTCACGATCTCGGGTCGGGGGAAGTTTGCGGAGCTTTAAAGTTTAGTTAAATCTAGGGACTACGTTCCACCCTCTTAAATGATAGGGTTTTATCTGAGTATGATGAATCCAAGGTTTTATTCCTTCCAATTTTAGGGCAGAATGGGTGATGGCAAGGACAGGATGGGGTCCTTCCTAGGCCTCAGGATGATGACCCTTCTAAGTTTTCAGCAGCACCCCATCTCCGGGAGAATGTCTGTTAGATGCTGTAGCCTATTAGAAGCAAACCTGTGCAAAATAGTTAAGACATTAAAGATGTTAGGATCCAGTCCAATTTTCAGACTGAAGAGGACCGGAAACTGATATCAAAAGAAGCTTCTAAACATCATTTGTCTTCACCTCCACTCCAGCTCCACTAAGTGATTACGGTAAAATCCATTTGCAAGTTAAGTTTAATTTTAGTCAGATTGGGCAATCCTTTTACATAAGTGCAACAAGAGCAAAATATAACTGTATACTTTTAAGACTGGCTTTACGGGAACTTCCGTAAGGAATCTCAGATTGAATTCTTAATGGTTTGCCTCTCAGGATAGGAAACCATGCCACAGTCCCATTACCAGACCTTTCCTGTGTCTTTGGCTAAGTTCCTCTCCTTGAGGTCCCAAATGTCTTAGGGCTGCCAGATCTCCCAAGGCGGGGGGCATTCTTTACCCTCCCTGGTACATCTAGAACCTAGAAAGCAAGGTCTCAGGCTCTTTCTCAAAGACTCTGAAATCTGTAGATTCCTGAAAGCCCTCTGGTTTCTAGTGAAAATCTCAGACATTTTACTACAGAGAAAAAAAGAGTCTGACTGGATTTATGCAGACAAACACATTGCCATGAGAAGTAATAATACTTACTAAAAGTTTACATTTTGGGTGATAGAAAAGCAAATGTTCCAGTTTGCTCATAAAAAGATGTAATTTGCCATTGCTGTAGATAACACATTAATACCCAATATTTTAAAAAGTCATTACAAATTATTTTAGTTCTTCTCACAGTAAATTTAGTCCTGTGTAGTAGGTCTTGATCTTTTGTTAGCAAACTTTAGGAGTCCAGTTTTCCATAAGCTCTGCAGTTTTTCTCAGTTACATGACGAGTTTGTATTTTTAGAGTACTGTAAGCTCTTTTTCTGTAGACAAAGTTTACTTAAAAATATCCATACTTAAAATCTAAATATAAATTTTTTTTGAAAGATTTATTTTTTATTTATGCATACAAGCTGGGGTACAGGCCAGAGGCGTGGGGCGGTAAGAGGGTTCACCAGAGACAGAGTGGGGAGCAGAACAGGCAGATAGTCAGAAACACACTGCTGAGGTGAGCAGCGGGCGGGGCAGGAGAGATCTGCCACGCCATGTGGGATTCTCCCTGGCCAGGCTTCGAACTCGCATCGCCGCTGTTGACAGCTCCACAGCGCAGCGCTTAACCGCTGTGCCACTAGGGAGGCCCCCTAAATATAAATTAATAGACAATATTTGTCCAATCTTGTGACATACATCTTTACAATAATCAGAATTGGCCAATATTGTGCCAGAATATATTAGACTTTAAGAAGTCTTAATATATTTTAAAAACACTCATCAATTTACATATATGCTGAAAAGGTATAACCTTTTCTTCCTGTGACAGTGCTTACTATTTTAGAATTTTGATGTCAGAGAAGTTTTGTTACAACTTACACAGATATTTACAAAATAGTACTTAATTGCCCACAGTGACAAGTAAAGCAATGCTGACAGAATTAAGATTCCTCTCAGTTAACCATGCCAGTTGCAGCCTTAGTTTTTCCTAGGTGGAATTCCCAGTTTAATTATAGCGGGCTGTAAAGAAAATGATCCCATTCCTACCCCTAAGAGGTTTTCTGGGCTCATGAATAATCAGACAAGCATAAGTCATATTGATAAGGAAAAGAAAAATCATATAGAAGCTTGTATCATATATATACCTCTTGTATATATGTGAGAGACCCAGTACAACTGATAACTTGTCCGTGTGGCTTTAGATGCTTTCTTAAATTCCTTAACTAGGACAGGGAAATAAAGGAGAAATTATGGTGTTTACTGGAAATAACAAAAGCACTTCTCCAGAAGTAGTAAGTGGATTAGTCTTCTTGGAAAAGACTTCATTGAAAGAAGGATAGGTAGAAACACCAAAAAGCAGATTTCACCCAGGCTTCAGAGTCCCTCCCATGAAATAAACCTTTTGCCAGAGAAATGTTTTGAGGTGACAGTTTTGCCCTCTCACACATTTTGCCTAAAATGATTCCTTTTTACTTTAACTCGTTATTTACCTGATTAAGTCTCAAGTTAACCATAAATCCCTGAGAGACTAGTGAGTGTCAGAGATTTCTATTTCATTTGCTTAAAACTTTATTTTTAGGCAAATCTATCTTTTTTGACATAGACCAGGTCAGCTACTTTTCCTTGCTATATATCAAGAACTTATTTTTTATTTAATCACATTTAAATGTAGAATAAAAGTATCAACAGCCAGTATTATAACTTTAAAGGCGTGCATGTTTCAAATTAAACCATTAAATTTGACCTAGTTCTTATTTACCAGAATTCCTAGGTTGTGATCTCAAAATTTTTGGGTTAGTTTTTATTATATTAAAATTTATATAGGTACCATTTATAATTAGCTCTAATATAATAACCCTCTGGACTAAGGACACAGATAGCGTTTAGTTTTCATTTAAGATTTTGGCCATGTGTAATAGTTTTAAGAACTATTTATTTTAGCAGAGTTTGTGAAGATAGTGAAAAGTTTTATTCAGTTTCTAAGTAGTTTTTTGCTGAGACTCCTTTAGATAACAAATATTCCTAAAATTCCTATTTCTAAGTATAACCCTTTGGTTCTAAGGAAGGTGGGCCAGAACACTTGCATCAGTTTTTAGAAATTCCTAGAAGAGGCTTAGACCCACACCTCAAATAACCTGATTTTTCAAAGAATTTACTTATTAGCCTTTATGGTAAGTTTCATACACCCATTAAGTTAAGTTGGGGCTCAAGGGGTGAGACAGTTAAAATAATGAATCAAGGTATTTTTTCTTAAATCCGTGAGACCTAGCTCCTTCCAGTTCCTCAAGGGCTAACCTAGGGTAGAGCCTGTGGGAACCGGCTGGGAGACCCCATCACAAATGAGTGCCTGAAAGAAAGGAAGAAATGTCATGTGGACTCTACCTAGGAGACATTGGAGTCACACATGGGGACTTTTCTTCCAAGTGCTAGTCAAAAAGCCTCTGATTCAGCTCTTTATCCGCATCCAGTTCCAGGGCACTTGGATTCTGACTCGGATCTTTCACCTCCGCGAAATAGGCCTAGACACCAGAGCTCTGACTCTGACCTCTCTCCACCAAGGAGGAAACAAAGGGCCAATTCTGATTCTGATCTGTCTCCACCTCGAAGGAGTCAACCACCTGGAAGGAAGGTAGGACCTTTCAGAAGCTAGAGCTTCCTATTAGAGTGACTTCCTCTCTAGCTCTGTGTAAGTCCAGAGCTACAGGCCGCAGGAGGATGCTGCGTAGTAAATCTAGTTCAAAGAACCTCTAGAGCTTTTTACTTCTCTATGAAAATAGGACTGCCTGTATACCAGCCCCTTTGATTTCCTAAGTAGCGTCTGCCTTTATATCCTCTTTAATTCCACAAATACCATTGTCTTCCAATAAATAAACTGAGAACTCTAATTTACAGATCGGTGTTAGGATCACAAACTTCATGTCAAACAGATCCCATTTTTGAATCTTTCTACTTACTACCTGAGATCTGAGCAAGATAGGTAATATCTCTGTGCCTGAGCTTCTTTATCTATGCAATGTGGATAATAGTGGTACATACTTCTAGGATATTGTGGAATTAAATGAGTTAGTATAAGTAAAACTCTTAGTACCATGCCTGGGACAAAGGAAGCATTTAGTATAAGCATCTAATATTACAATTTGGACTGCAAGTCTCTGTTTATGGAGCTTAAAGAGAGGCACTTAAAATATAAAACTACATTAGAATCAAATCATGTAGGAAGTTGGTATTTATTTTAAATCTATACTGAAACCTGAATTAGCAAAAATCATCTCCATGAGCGCTGAGTAACTGTGTTCTGAAGAATGCCAGTACTAGTAAAGGAGCCTTATTCCAGTGATTTGATTAAAAAACAGAGTGATAGAACCGTGGTTTGCATATTTCTGTCCAACACCAGACTTCTCAAGCTAAGTGTTCTCTTAGACCATATGAAGACCATATGGTTCTAAAAGCCAGGGTAGACTAGCCTATCTCTCACCTAGGAACTAGAGTTCCTCTCTTTGGGGGAACAAACTGAGGTCTGTGTTTTAATCAGACCTCTTGCTATTTTATGTATCTGTGTAACCCATGGACAGTTTAATATTAGTCAAATTTAGTACATAGTTTTAGGGTATCAGGATATATTGTATATTTCAGTTGTGGTTGGTTTGTTTTCTTGATATTAAATTGAATTTAGTAAAAAGTTTTCATTTGGTGGTGTCTTATTATCCTGAAATAGATCCACAATTTACCAATCTTAGGTTTGCTGAGTCAGTATTTTAAAAGACTGTTTTGTCAGTGTGGGCCTCTACTGGAAAGCTTTTTTTTTTTAAGATTTATTTTTTCATGCATACAAGAATTGGGGTGTAGGCCAGAGGTATGGGGTGGTGAGAGGCTTCACCAGAGACAGAGTGGGGAGCAGAATAGGCAGATCTACTGAAGTACACTGCTGAGGGGAGCAGGGGGGCTGTTTGCTGTGCCATGTGGGAAGCTCCCGTCCGGGGATCGAGCTCTTGCTGCAGTGGCTGCGAATAGCTTCATAGTGCTGACACTTAACCCGTTGCGTCACCAGGGAGGCCCCTCTACTGGAAGACTTTCAACTTGGTATATATTTCTTTTTTTTTTTTTAAGATTGATTTATTTATACATAGAAGCTGGGGTACAGACCAGAGGCATGGGGTGGTGAGAAGGTTCACCAGAGACAGAGCAGGGAGCAGAACAGGCAGATCAGAAATGCACTGCTGAGGGGAGCAGCGGGTGAGGCAGGAGAGGTCTGCAGCGCCGTGTGGGATTCTCCCCGGCCGGGCGTCGAACTCACATCACGCGCTGCCGACAGCTCCACAGCACAGCGCCCAACCGCTGCGCCACCAGGGAGGCCCAGGTATATATTTCTGATCCAGTGGCATGAGAATGATTATGTGCTGTTTATGTGCTGGAAAGTCAGAAATATAGATGCTTAGTCTTCTCTTTGGATCTTGTTGGTTTGTGTTTCTGTTTACCTTTAAACTTAATAGTACTGTTAATTTCCTATGAAGTTCAATTTTTTTCTCCTTTTCTATTTTGTGAATCCTGTGTTGATAATGAGAATATAAAGCTACAGTTTTTAGTTTCCTTATTGATGATTGTCAGACAAAAATGCACCTAACTGTGTACACCGATGCCTCTTACTCTTGCATTGTCTGATTAATGTTGGCTGCTCCCTTGTCCACTGCACAGGCTGCACACATGTATTCTGGCGCTAAAACGGGGTTGGTGTTGACTGACATACAGCAAGAGCAGCAGGAACTCAAGAAACGGGATCAGGAAACTGAGGCATTTGAAGGTAAAAGTGTGAAAATGCCTGGACCAGTCAAGGTTCATGGCTTTTATTATTATTACTATTATTATTATTATTATTAATGTAGCCTATTGCACCTGGTATTTTAAACTTTAAATTGCTATCAGATTTAAGCTCTGGTTACGCTTTATTTTAACTTAGTGGATTTTTTTTATTCCTTCTTGAAAAATGTTCGTTTTCAAACTTATCACCAATATGCACTTAGATTTGGTAGGAACTACTTGTGTTCTGGCTGCGAAAGTTCTTTTCCAGCATCAAAATCTTAGGTGCTTGATTTCACCTACTAGGGCATTATTTCTAATTTTGATACTTAGTATTTATTTTTGAAAGTATCATTTTCCTTTTCAGCTGAATTCCAATATGCTGAAACCGTATTTCGAGATAAGTCTGGTCGTAAGAGGAATTTGAAACTGGAACGTTTAGAGCAAAGGAGAAAAGCAGAGAAAGACTCGAAGAGAGATGAGCTGTATGCCCAGTGGGGAAAAGGGTAAGGGAATACCGAAGGGAAAACAAGACTGCGCTGACCAGAGGAAGTCATTCTCTGTTCTGCTGACCGCTCAGTTTGTTATTGTTCTGCTTTCAGCGCTGTTTTCAGGAACAGGAGAGTGATTGTGCTCAGTCTCCTTTCCAAGGTGCTGATGTATTCCACACTTCCAGTTGGTAGTCTAGGAAGTTTCCATTGTTACTGTTGGGCATATGCTTTAGAAAGAGAGAGTCTCATTGTGGCAGTACACCCCATCTCGGTGTGTGCATACTCACGGTGGCAGGATAGCATACACACTGGCTTCCTTTTATCCAGGCTTGCCCAGAGCCGGCAGCAGCAACAAAATGTGGAGGATGCATTGAAGGAAATGCAGAAGCCTCTGGCCCGCTACATTGACGATGAAGATCTGGATAGGATGCTGAGAGAACAAGAGAGAGAAGGGGACCCCATGGCCAACTTTATCAAGAAGAATAAGGCCAAGGAGAATAAGAATAAGAAAGGTGAGCCTTGTGGTCATCATCAGAGAGGAAGGCAACTTAATGTAAAGAAAGAGAATCATGAGGGTGATGATACATAGTTATGTGCAAAGCAGGGTTTTCTGTACAGTTTTAGATTCCTTGTATTCCTTATTTAACTCAATACAGATTTCTGTATAAAAAAAAATTTCCCCCATTATTAGCCATTCTGAGTTAACTTATACAGGTAACTTCTTTGCTCTCTCCTGTTAGTGAGACCTCGCTACAGTGGCCCAGCACCTCCCCCCAACAGATTTAATATCTGGCCTGGACATCGCTGGGATGGAGTAGACAGGTAAGCCAGAGTATTTCCTTCATTTTTGTTTTCTCTTCCATCTGGCCAAACCTTCCCTAATTGTTCTTAAATCATTCAACACTGTTTATTCTCCTCTGTTATCACAAGGTTAAATAATACGCAGTTTACTTCTATTTCTGAGTCCTCAAAGTCCATTTCCCATGCTCAGAACACTCCTCCTGTTTTCAAAAGTGCTCAAATCTCTGGACAGATATCTCAAATGGTTTACATAGAACACTTTGGTTTTTATATTGATTGTTTCTAATGATACAGGAGGTTTAGAAGGAATGAGTATTGGCTAGTAGTTTGGAACCTTCTGCATGGTGTGTCTTTAAAATACTTTAAAATTCTTGAAGCTTCACTGCCTGTGGAGAAAATTATTTGTGGTGTCTCACTGTTTCCTGCCACCTTTTCTGTTCACCTACCAGCAACTATCCCCAGATTCTCTAATTTTCTGTTATCATGGATGAACCATATGTGCTGCTATCCAAAGTCAGTCCCTCTGCTTACGTGTTAGTCTGTCTTCTCTTGCCTAGTGATTCTTAAATTTTTGATCTAAAGACCCCTTTCACTCTAAGAAATTATTGAGGACCTAAAAAAACTTTTGTTTATTTAGGTTATCTCTATTAATATTTATCATATTAAGATTTACCATTACTAAGGAACTGAGATGCTTAAAAAATATTTCTTGGCTTATAAAAATAATAAAGTCATTACACTGCTATAATTGCCATGATTTTAAGGGAAAACAACTATTTTTCCAAATAATGAGGATTTACATGTTACATGATTCACAGTTTTACAAATCTCATTAATGTTTGACTTAATAGTAGATAGCAGGATTTTGCATGTAGTTTATTGCAGTATAATTAGTTGAAATATAGAGGGGAAATTTTGCCTTATCCGTTGGTAGGTAGAAAAGGGAGGCTTACAATGTTTTTGATGCACAAAAGCACAAGTAATAGTAATTTGTTAAAGGTTAGTTGCAATATGGAATCTGAAACTGTATCACAGAACTCTTTACACTGTTAAATTAAAATTCATTTCCCCCTTACTTTTCATGGGTCTTACCCATGCATGATTTTATAGCATCATACACTGGTCATTTGGAAAATACTGGTTTAATGACCTTTTCAGACCTTCCAAATGTTGACATATTTCATTATATATTATTTAATGATCATATATTTGTTGCATTACTTCTGTGATTTTGATCACAAAAATCTTTTAAGGTTCGGGAAACTGAAGAGTTCATGGGGGTGGTGAATACTTGTATTTCAAAATTTTAATTTGTGCTTGATAGCTCAAATTTTATCATTAACAATGAATATTATTAGTAGTTTTCCCAGTTTCATTTCCATTTATTAAATTGCCATGGTATATTTATCAAAACTAAGGAACCAACATTGGTATGTTATTAATGTGCCAGATTTTATTTGGATTTCCCCATTTTTTCCATTAATGTCACTTTTCTGTTCAAGGATCCATGTCAGGATACTACTGATAATGCCTTCATTGGTCACGTCTCCTTAGTCTTCTCTGATCGGTGAAACAGTTTCTCAGTCTGTGCTATTTGTCTGTAACCTGACAATTTTTTTAGTATAGTCAGCTATTTTGTGGAATGGCCCCCAATTGGGTTTGTTTGATGTTTTTCTAATGACTAGATCTAGGTTGCAGGTTTTTAGAAAGAATGCCATAATGGTGACGTGCCCTCCTCATGATACCATTTTAGGGGGTATGTAATAGCCACATGACCTCACTAGTGATATGGTTAAGGTAGTCAGTGCTTGTCAGGTTTCTTCACTTGAAAATTACTGTTTTCTCCTTTCTAGCCTCTGTTATCTGGAAGTGAGTCACTGAATTCAACTTGCATCAAAAGGGGGCCTGTGGGGGGAGATATCTAATATATATTATGTGGTTCTGTGAGGCATATTTGTTTAGTTTCCCCATCTGTTCACTCGTTTAAGTCAGTATGTACTCTTGTGTATTTTGTACTTTGTAGTGTAACCCAGCGGTGATGTTTCTTTTGTTACTCAGGTTGTTCCATTCTGGCTATTGGTCTCTCAGGTGTCCCTTTCACACATCCCATCCTTTTATTTCCAAGTACTCCTGTACTTTCTGCTACTACAAGATGCTCCAGGCTCATCTTGTATTTCTGTGCTCCAACCCTAGAATCAGCTATTTCTCTAAGGAGTCCTGGCTGCTTTTAATAGAGCATGCTATTTAGAAACCAAGACTCCACAGTTAGGGTATTTATTTTTATTGAAGTGTCATTGCTTCTGGGCCATCCCAGTAGACAGAACTAGGTAATGCATGTATAGAATCCATGTATGTATACATACATACATATCTGTAATTACGTCTGTATTTATCATCTGTTGCATGCATGTATGTATATATGAATGTATGTAAGCGTATATGTAGGCACATGTATTTTACAAATATATACGCAAGTGTATCAATTCATACTGTTGTAATTGACTCTAATCCAGTATTACCTTTCCTTCTTGCTTACCTATAATATTCTCCAGTTGAGAAGCCCGACAGCCACATCTGCTTTTCACTTTGCTCATCCCAATACACATGTAAGATAGTTGCAGAATTGAGAATCTCAGAAATGAGAAACAAATGTACCAAGTAGAGTAACATTTATATGCAGTTTCTTATGTTATTATCCTTATACTTTCTAATCAAAACACCATTTTTCAGCATTACTTAAAGTGACAGGTCCTTCCACTCCCCTATTACTGTGATATCATACATTTATATTATAGTTAGGTTCATTTATCGTAGTCGGCAGTTTATCCTGGGTTCTCCTGACGTCCTGGGTGATTTTTTTCCTTTTATAGTTTACTAATGTTAAGGTTTAGTCTGTACTGTGTACAGTCCTATGGGATTTGACAAATGCGTAGAGTCAGTACTATGTAGAACAGTTCTGGTGTCCTAAATTTTCCCTGTAAGTGTCTCTTTTAGTCAGTTGTACCCCCTCTGCAATCCACGTCTGTTTGCAATCCACGTCTGATCTGGGTCTGTTTTCTGTCCTTCTAGTTTTGCCTTTTTCACAGTGTCACAGGAATGGACTCATACACTATGTAGCCTTTTGTACCTGTCTTCTAGCGCTTAGCAAATTGCATTTAAGATTGATGCATGTTCTTAGGTGAATTAGTACTCAACTGGTTTCCATCGTTTGGATGTACCACAGTCTCTTCACTCCTCAGTTGAAAGGGTATCTTGGTTGCTCCTGGTTTTTAGTGTTTGTGAATAAAGCTGCAATTCATGTATGTTTTCTTTTTAAAATTTTATATAAGTAAACAGTTTTATAACAGATTTCAGAAGTGTACAGCATTGTAGTTTGACATCTGTATGTGCTGTTATATGATCCCCATCAAAAGTGTAACTTTCATCCACCACTGTAGAATTCACCCCCTTTATCCCACTTGCCCACTGTGTGTAAGTTTTTATATGAACTTAGTTTTCAGTTTACTTGGATAAATAACCAGAGATTTCTGGATTATATAGTGCAATTATGTTTATAGGAAACTGCTCCGTCTTCTGCAGTGGCTATATCACTTTACACGACAGTAGGTAATGAGGATTCTTGAATGTTTCATATCCTTGTCAGGATTTGGTATTGTCAGTGTTTTGGATTTTAGGTGTGAAAATTTAGAATGCAACTTTAAATGCTTTTTCTTTTTAAGCTGCCCCTCTGCAGTTTTGTTTTTTATTAGTGTTTGCTCTAAGGATCACATTATGTATCTGTAACTTATTACAGCTGACTGGGAGTCATATTTCAGGTAAAATTGAATCTTGCCACACTGTAATTCTACCAATTCTTTTTTTTTGTGTGTGTGTGCTGTTGTTGTTATACCTATTACATAAAAAATGATATAGATCCCACAATAGTATTATACTTTTTACTTTGTAATTATGTCTTCAAATAAATTAAGAAAACATACATATGTAGAATTAATACTTACTCACATATTTACCTTTCCTGAAGAACTTCTTTTAACATTCCTTCAGATATACTGGTGACAAATTCTCTAGTTTTGTTGACATGAAAATGTCTTTATTTCATCTTCATTGTCTTAAAACTTTAATTTTGAAATAATTTTAGACTCACAAGAACTTGAGAAAATAGTGTGTTACAGTTACTTCCCCCAACAATATCTTCTATAACCATAGCGTATTATTAAAACCAGGAAATCGACATAGGCGCAATTCCGTTAAAGACCTTTGGCTCACCATCAGTTTTGAAGCGTAGTGTCACTGACATGGAACTCTCGGTTGACAGAACCAGAGTGCTGTCATTGTTCTGTCTGCTCTAAAGAAACATCTTCAGAGATGTTTTGTCATTTTCTGCCCGTGTTGTTTCTCATTAGAAATCAACCTGCAGTCCTCACTTGTTCCACTGTTCCCTGCCAGCCCTCATGCACTCGTTGTAATGTATTGCAGCTTTCAAAATTTTCTTTTCTTTGGTTTTAAGCAGCGTGACTTTGATGTTCCTGGGTGTGGTTTTCTTTGTATTTATCCTGCTCTGGGTTTGGTGAGTGTTCTGCGTCTGTGAGTTATTTATATCTGGGCAGTATCAGGCTATTATTTTGTCAATTATTTTTTTCTGAACCCTCTTTCTCCAGTTACTGTTACCCACCACCTGATACTGTTCTACAGATTTTTGAAATCCTATTCATTTTTCTTTATTCTTAAGGTGTGATAATTCCTATTGATCAGTCTTCAAGTTCATTCACTCTTCTTCCATCTTCATTCTGTTAGGCCATGCAATGAGGTTTTCATTTCAGCTATTCTACTGTATTTTTCAACTTTAGAATTTCCATTTGATCATTTATATTCCCTTGCTGAGATACCCCATCTGTTCATTCATTCTGAGATATTTTCTTCTTCCTTGAGAATATAATGGGTGCTTTAAAGTCTGTCTGCTAATTGCAACATCTGGGTCACCTCAAGATTGGTTTCTAGTGATAACTTTTTCTTGAGTTTGATCACCTTTTGCTGTTTCTTTACATTATCTGGTTAGTTTTTTATCATCTACTGAATGTTATGAAGGATACACTGTAGAGACTGAGTTCTGTTACGTTCCTCTGACCTGTGTTGATTTTTACTCTAGTGGACAGTTAACGTCGACCAGTTTGCCGTTGGTTTCCTGAATGTCGTCTACACTGTCTCCTTTGCTGTGGCCGCAGCTAAACTCCCTGCATAGAGCTCTCATTTTCTACTTGCTGCTTTTTAATTGGGCTCCACAGTTTTTCACTTGCAAATGTGCATTTTAGCACTTAGCCAAGGAGCTGGCTTATAAACTGCCTTAGCGAAGGCAGTTTGTATGTGGATTTTGTGGTTCCTCTCTTTCGTAAGTTGTTCCTTTTTGGTATTACCTCCCTGATTTACCAGCTGTCCTGCCCACTTGACACTGTTGCCTCAAGTCAGTGAGCCTCTGGCTTTCTGGGAAGTGGCCTCTGGCAAAGCCTCACAAATCTCTTACTACATAAACTCCACCCAGGTTCTGCCAGCATTTGGTCACTCTCCCATGCCTTCAGATTCTTGTATTTTTATGTTTTGTCCAGATTTCAGAATTGCTGTTTGAAGGTAGATTAGTCTGTCCAAGTTCCTCCACCATGACTGGAATCTACCACCCCACTTTATATGGGCTGGAGGCATTCAGCCCTCAAGCTGCCTTCAAAATTAAAGGCTACCGCTCTGTTGGCAGGTATCCTCAGAGTGGTGGTGGTTTCAGGCTAACTCACTGCTTTGGTTTGCTCCTCACTGTATCTAGCAGAAGGGTTTTCTAAAGTGTTAAGGATTTTCTGATGTGAGAGGTGAAGTAGAGAGAGTGAATACAGGCTCTTTCTAGATGTTTCTATAAGAAGACGGGGAGAACACCTGGTATTACAAGGGAGTTGAGATCTGCTACTGACATCCTACTTCAGCTTCTTTTCTTGTGGCTATTCTAGGCCATCTTGATGAGTTTCTCTTCCTCTGTTCACTCCTTAAATGTTTCTCATGGCTCCATTTGTAACCCTTAGCTGTTCTTTCTCCATCTGCATTGGCTGAATCTTACCGAGTCACACCTTCAGTTACCACTTGTACATATGTGCTCCCCAAGTCTGTATTTACAGCTCAATCTGGTATATTTAGCTGTGTGTTGATAGGTACTTTAGGTCCCTTAATGCGGTGTATTCAAAGGTGATCTCATCAGCTTCACCTACTCTAAACCTGCTTCTACTCTTGTGTTCTTCATCCTGGTGAGTGGCAGCCTCACTCATCTAGTTACTAAAATTATTAACCTCTAAGTCAAATTTACCTTCTCTTTCTTTGTTCTTATATCCCTAAGCAGTCATTAAGTCCTACCACGTCTTCTACTCTTTCTGCCCCACTTGTTTATCATTGCTTTCATCATCTGTTGCCTGGACCATTGCACTAACTTTCCTGCCTCCGGTCTCCTCCAGAGTGAGCTCTTTGAAATGTAGTTTAATGTTCCTGCTTGAAATCTTTCCCTCCTGGATGTAATTTAAGCTGTTTACCGGGGTCTGGAAAGCTTATTATGATTTGGCCTCTGTCTGCCTTTCTTTGTCTTGTGCTCCTCGTTTGTCATGCTCTAGACTCCGGCCATACCAGTTTGCTGTTGGTCCCCTGAATGTACGGGGCTGTTTCTTATTTTTGTGCCTCTGCTCTTGTTGCTCATGCTGTGCTCTGGCCTGAAATGTCCCCCTGACCCTCCCCACCTCCAACCCTTTGGTTAAATCTGTCTTTTCAGACTTAACTTAGGGACCACTTCCACAAAGCCTTCCCTGACTGTTCTTTTTCATCCCTCTCCCATGCTAAATAGGATCTCCATTTTTTTTCTGTGATAGTCAGTGCATATTTCTATCACAGTTTATGCCTTTTATTTTAGTTATTTGTTTCAATGCCAGTCTCCTCCATTGGTCTGTGAGTTCATCAGGACCATCCATATCATTCATTTTCATGACTCAGTGCCTCATGTAAGAGTTCACTAAAAGTTTGTGTGGAGCATAGATAAAGTATAAGATGTCGACATCAACTGAAAGTGAGGTGACCCTTCAGAGAGCAGTAAAATTTGAAATCATTGTTAGAGTGGGAGAAAGGTCTGAATAAACACTAATATGAGGACGAATTATGTATTTTGTCCTTTTGATTATGTTGCCTATGCCTTAAAATTTCCCCCCACTGTCTTGCTGTCTTCCTTATTCATTGTATTGTGAATTCTTCTCTTTTTTCAAAAGTAAATGTCCAGTTGAGGATTCTGGCTGATTAGTATGTCTCTTGATTGCAGATCCAATGGATTTGAACAGAAGCGCTTTGCCAGGCTTGCCAGCAAGAAGGCGGTAGAGGAACTTGCCTATAAGTGGAGTGTTGAGGACATGTAACTTTGCTGAGACTGTGGGGTGATGAAGGGTGTGGCAGGGACACAGAGCAGCCAGACATCCAACAATAACTGTTGTCTGTGCTAATAATTGGGGTCCACAGAGACAAAAACTGCTTGAATGCCAGTTTTGCCTATGAAGAATATTTGAAATCTGATGTTTGTACCAAGGCACTGTACTTCTCAGGTATACCAACACTGGTTATTGCTGGTTTTCAGAGGAAGCATTGATTTCTCAGTGTCCCAGGGTTTGTTCTTGGTAAGACTTTCTCTTTTTTTAATAAACATGTAATTATTTTTTTAATCATCTTCTTAATGGGCTTTTTTTTTTTTTAAGATGTATTTATTTATGCATACAAGCTAGGGTACAGACTAGAGGCGTGGGGCGGCGAGAGGGCTCACCAGAGACAGAGTGGGGAGCAGAACAGGCAGAGCGACGGAAATACACTGCTGAGGGGAGCAGCGGGCGAGGCAGGAGAAGTCTGCTACTCCATGTGGGAATCTCCCTGGCTGGGCATCGAACTCGCTTTGCCGCTGCTGACAGCTCCACAGCGCAGCGCTTAACTGCTGTGCCACCAGGGAGGCCCTTAATGGGCTATTTCATTTGGGGAAGAATATAAGCTAATATTGAATCATGATTGTAGAAGATCATGATTGAAATTCTCAATAATGTAGAAAGCATTATGGATAAAAACTTTCACAGTGATATATTCTCCCTTCTAGAAAATAAGAGTTTGCTGACCTAGACTTAGGAATGGGTGTGGATATTTAGAGACATGGTGTATGATGAAGGTAGCATTACAGATTAGTGGGAAAGAGATGGATAATGATGCTCAGAAAATTAGCTTATTATATGGACAGAAAAAAGTTGGATCCCTACTGCAAACCATATAAAAGATGAATCCCAAAGTGATTAAAGTCCAACACTAAAGGTCTAACGCTAAAGCCAGTAGGAAAATATTGAGAATGTCTTTGTGACCTTGGGGTGAGAATTAGTTTGTTAAATAAGCTCCCCAATGCATAGTCTGTAAGTACTGCTACTTCATAATTAAAACTTTCTAATTAACAAAGCATGCCATAGTCAAAGGTAAAGATGAGTAAATATTTGCTGAGTCTAAAACTGACAAGAGAGTGCCTATATAAGATAGTGAGTAGAGAAAGAGTTACTGTAAATCAGGGGAAAAAAACACAAAATAAAATTGGGTGGAGAAAGTGAATAGGGGAAACCAGAATGGCTGATGCATATATTATCTCACTGGTAGTTAGAGAAATGTAAATTAAAACATTAATGCATTTTTATTTTATGTCAAATAGTTGGCAAAAATAAGCAAGAAACTCAACTCTCATAGGGAATAAAAACTCATAGAAAGTTTCAGCTTGTACATTCATTCTGGAGACAGATGGGCAATACTTAAAAGTGGTATCTGGGATACAGTATTGCATAGTTTTTAACACATTGTATGCGGGAAACGTATTTATACGTTTTACGTTGACTGGTAGTAGAGCACGGGACACGTATTAATACGTTTTTTATAGACCAGCGGTAGAATGCGGGTAACGTATAAATATGTTTATTTTTATATATTTTTTTTAATACTTAAAAAATTAGCAAAAATGGCCCACGCCACCTTTTAGCATGCGATAAAAACTACCCACAAACAATGTGTTAAGAATGTGGCTCTGGAGCTATACTGCCTAAGTTTGAATCCCAGCTACGTCTTTTACTAAATCATCACCTTGATAAGCCACTTAACTTCTCAGTGCCTTAGTTTCTTCATTTGTGAAAAGGAGATAATAGTACCTACCTTATAGGTTTATTGTGAGCTTAGCAGCGCCTCGCACATAGTACATGTCACAAAGGTTGTTAGCTTTTATTTTCAGTCTTTCTCATCACCAAGATGACCCTCAACGATCACTCATTCCTGGTATTCAACCTCCTGTGTAGTCCCTTTCCAAGATGAATAGGACTGATCTGTGCGGCTGATAGAATGTACCAGAAAACGCGTGACTTCTGAGTCGAGGTCTTGAAAGACATTGAAGCTTCCACCTTGTACACGCTTGGATCACTTGCTCTGGAAGAAGCCAGATGCCATATCATGAGGACACTCAAACAGCCCTCTGGAGACACCTATGTGGAGAGGAACTGAGAAATCTCACCGACAGACAGCCATGGGTTACTATCCACGTAAGTGCGCCACCTTCGAAGTGGGCCCTCTAGTTCGTACTGACCTTTAAGATGCATGCAGGTCTGATTGACAGCATGACCACAACTTCATGAGCACGCCTAGGTCAGGATCACCCAGCTCCAAATACTTGACCAAAGAGACTGTGAGATAATAGGTGTTTACTATCTTTTTAAAAAAGTAGCTTTATTAAGATACAGTTCACAGACTATACCATTTACCCACTTAAGTATACAGTTTGGTAGTTTTTACCATATCAGAGCTGTGCAGTCATCACCACAATTAATTTTAAAATACTTCAGACACTCTTGGAATATAAGGAACTTTGTATCCATTAGCGTTCACTTCACACTTGTCCCCAACTCCCCCTAGGCAGCCACCAACTTACTTTCTGTCTGTATTGATTTGTCTGTACTAGACATTTCATATGTGAATGGTTCTATCATACAATAGCCTATTTTAAAAGACTGTTTCCTTTTACTTGTCATATTTTCAACCTTGTTATAGTATGAATCAGTATTTCATTTCTTGTGTAGCTCTATCACATTTTATTCATTCATGCATTAGTCGAGTTGGTCCCACTTTTTGGCTATTGTGATGAATATTGCTATAACATTCACATACAAGTTTTTGTGTGGATATGTTTTCATTTTTCATGGAGTAAAATTGTTGGTCATACAGTCACATGTTTACCTTTTTGAGGAAATACTAAATTTCCGAAGCAATGCATGAAAGTTCCAATTTCTCTATATATCCTTGCTAACACTTGTTATTATCTGTTTTCTTGATTTTAGCCATCATAGTAAGTACGAAATGGTGTCTTAATGTGGTTTTGATTGCATTTCTTTAATGCTTAATGTTGTTGAACATCTTTATATAGCTGCTTTGGAAAAATATTTGTTCAAATTCTTTGCCCATTTTTAATTGTGTTATTAAATAGAGAGACCAACACACACACACACACACACACACACGCTCATGCAGACAGTCTTATGTAGAATTCTTTTTATGTCCCAATCACAAATTTTTTATCAGATATCTGATTTGCAAAATTTCTTCTCATTATGTGGGCATTATTTTTTAAACTATGTTTTATGAAGTTATGTTGATTTACATCACTGTTTATGTTTTAGGTGTATAGGTTTCACACCTCCACAATTGTATGTTATCACACCATGCCTACCACGAGAGCCCTAATAATCCTCTACCGTAGTCCTTTGGGTAGAGGTAATTTTTTACACAGCAATAAATAACTCATGAATTGTGTACAGACCCTACATCAAAGCAGTTCCACTGCTGACTGTATACTTAAGAGAAACTTGCACAAATCCATATGAAGTTACGTATAAGGATGTTTATCTAGGTATAGTTTGGGTCGAAGAATCCTAAAGCAACTTAGACATCTGTTCCTAAGGGAACTGATAAAATGTGGTAGAGAGAAATGATGGAATATTATATGAAGCAGTCAGATGCAAGCAGTTAAGAACTTGGCAACATGATACACTCTGGGTGACGTAAAACAAGGAACAATGAAATTCATAGCAAAAAGCAACTAAGGAAATTAAACACACAAAGCACCATTACTTTTTATGGAGATTATGCCCCTTAACTCACTGCATAGGGCATATGGGAGGGAACATAATGGGCCTGGAATGTGGAATGGAGAAGGAGGCAGAGTGAAACAAAAGAGGGCACGGGCACAGATGAATGTGGTGGTGTGTCCTGAACTCAGGCATGTGATCACCTGGGTTCTGTGTGCTCATGGCCCTGAACAAACCTCCAGAATCAAGCTCCTGCTCTAATGGAATTGACGTACAGAACCTGCGTGAAGTAGGGTAGGCCAGACTGCTACGACATCCTCCAGATGGACTGGTTTAGCACGTTGCAAAGTTTTTCTTTTTCCTCACACATGCGGTGCCCAGGGTGGTTTCAGGTCGGGACAGGGAGAGGGGGAAACTGCTCTGTGCCGTCCTTTAGGGACCTTCCAAGGTTGCTTTGGGGGCATTGCTGTTAGTAAGTTGAGCAGAGCTTGGAGGACTGCTTGGCAGATGTTATGGGCCAGCTCTAGAATTACAGATACTTCCACTCAAATTCTCCTGGCTAAAACTGACACGGCTGCTGCTCAGTCAGGGAAGACTAAGAAATGTAGTGTTCACGCAGGAATAAGGGAAAAATGGATGTTGTTGGGGAGCAGTCATCTCAGCTGCAGAATGCGCTTCTCAGACTCCTGAAGAAAGGCTGTCTGTCTGCCAGCCATTTGAGACATGCATGAATTTTGAAATAATTTTAGACCTGAACATCCCAGAAGGACTTTATTCTCCAACAGGAGAGTCAGCTGGAGTCACTACCAAGTTAGGGATGTCACTTTCCTAACTGGTCAGTGACTGTCAGAGAAGAGCTTGGAGAAAGTAAACTGGGCTTATGTCTAGCAGCAGCATTTGTGAGGTGGAGATAATTTCAGGGAGGAAACAAGCTCAGGAAATAAACTCCATAGTTATACAGTCCCCATGTGGTTGGTTCTCTGCTGGGTTCCATACCACTTACCTGGTCTGCTGGCTCCTTGCACTAAACACATTTTAAAGGCTGAAGGTTAGAGCGTTAGTGGCAAAATTGATGAAATCCAAATTAAAGTCTGCTGTGTGGTTCATAGAAAAATGCCAGTATTGGTTCTCTTCGTTTTGACACATGTACCATACTTTTGTAAGAAATGACAGTTAAGACTAAAGAGACTTGCTTTATAACATTATGTAAATCCAAATATTTTCCAAAATAAAAAACTTACTTAGAAGAAAAATCCCTGGGAAATATAGGCTCTGGACACTGGATTCTGCACTCACCCTTGTTACATGGGTTTGTTTCCATATGGATTCAGGTTTTAACTTCATTTTTGTGGGGCTGCATATTGTTTCTTAGAAGCAACTTGCATTATGAGGCTATTATGGACTGAATGTTTTATCCCCCCAAATCATATTTTGAAATCTTAGCCTCCACTGTGAAGATATTAGGAAGAAGAACCTCTGAGAGATGACTAGGTCATGGGGATGGTGCCCCTGTGAATGTAATTAGTGTCCCTATAAGAGACCCAAGAGAGCTTCCTGCTCATTCTGTCATGTGAGAACACAGCAAGAAGATACCTGCCTTTGAACCAGGAAGCTGATCCTCAGCAGACATCAGACTGCTGGCGCCTTGACCTTGGATTTCCCAGCCTCCAAAACTGTGAGAAATAAACATTTGTTGTTTAAACCACCCAGTCTGTGTTATTTTTGCTATAGTACCCTGACCAGACAAAGAGGTTCAAGTGTTTGGAAAGCTTAAATGACATTATTCCCCCTTAAAAAAGGAATTTTTTTTTTTTTTTTTGGTTTCCAGCCTTCTGAGGTGAAGGGGAAGTAGGCAGAGTTTAATCCAGGTGAGCTCATATTTTGTAGGCCTTTGAAAATTGATAAATTTTCCTCCCTCCAGTTTGTTCCTTTGAATATGTTAGGATAACACATCCTGTAAGGCAGAGAGACCTCTAAACAGGTTTACCCGGTAGCTGGCTGTCATTTTCCAGACTGGCTACAAGAGGGCAGTGTGACGTGCTTTTTTTGATTGGGGAAAGCAGGCTCTAAAACTGTGTGTTTTCAAAATTACAGACTTTAGATTTCCTCAAGGACATGGATGGTTAAGTCCAATCGTATTGTCTTCTATTTCCTGTCTATACCTTAAATCCAGAAACATAATCCTGTCTTCAATATGGTCAAGATTTTAAAGGGAGAGACCTGGAGTATAGATTTTGAATCTCCCCACTTTAGGCTTTGGAAATCTTTCTCTGCATGGAAGATTTTTTTTTTTTCTTTTGCTCAGATTCTGACCCTCTTGCTCTTTTCTACATAACCTTCTCCACATGGGTGTTTAGACTTAAAAACACATAAGCAATACCAAAAATTACTGAACTGTACACTTTAAAAAGGTGAATTTTATGATACAGGATTTATCTTAAAAAAACAAAGAAAATAAAGCAGCAGTGAGCAGACACTAGTGCAAGTAGAATATAATTAATTGATACTGAGAAGCCTTGATGCTTTGCCATTGATTCATTAATAAGAGGGAAATCCTCTGACCTCTCTTCTCAGGTTTCCTGTACCTTCTAAGACAGAATGCATCGTTCCTTTCTAAGAAGTTACCCTTGCTCAATCAGTGTCAACTGGATTAGAGTGAAGGTGTGGCTGGGAAATCCTTACAAGAGCTCAGTCTAGGCTGTGAGGTAGCTGTCTGGAGACCTTGGTTTAAGCTTGAGCTAGTGAGGACATGGTTTCCTGAAGTGTGCATTGTTTCCTAGGTTATTTGGGCGGTTTCTTTCTCTCCTGATTTTTTTTCTTCCCCCCCCCCCCCCTTTTGTTTTTAGTTTTGAGTCCTCTTGGTATAAGTACTTACTTCTGGAGCCAGTTTTCCGGCAGCAGGACTGGTCTGTAAAAATAGGCAGAGGTTATGGGGCCAGGCTGAGTCGATTCCCCTGTGACACTGGCTTTTGCCATCTGCAAGTACATTACTGTATCTGGGGATGACTCAGTCTCTCCTTTGTATACCTCATTGTTCTCCTTTGTTCAGTAGAGGAAGTCTGTTTGCCTTACATTTGATGCTGGTGACCTTGGACTTACACAGGTTCACCCTTTGAGAAAACGGGAGCAGGTAGGTGGTCCTGGTGGTAGTTTGATCCTTATCTTCTGCCCGTGAGCCCATACCCTTGGGAGGGGCAGAGAGCTGTCAAGTTTCCCTTCCTTGTATGTTACCTTCAGCACCCTCTGTCAGCTAAGGAATTGCAAGGAACCACAGGTAAACATCACTTGCTTAGTAAGCAGGGTCTGTTTTTTTTGGTTTGTTTTCTTTGGCAGGAGAGACAACTTCTTTGCAGAGAAGTTACCTTGCTCAGAATAACTCGAGTTGTAAAAAAGCGGGACTTAAATATCAGACTCATCTCCTTGCAATTTTCCCACTGCTCATCCTCACCCCAGCAGCAAGGTGAGAGGTGAAGGGAGAGTCCAGGGACTGCCCCCCACCATAGGAAGCAGAAGTTCTTACCAGGAAGTTCTCAGAGCCTCTGTCAGGCTGGTCTTCACAGCACACTTGGGGCTGGGTTCCACCATCCTTGCAGAGCCGCTTTCTGGTAGTTTCAGTTTGGAACTTGGCTCTGAGAGCCCTGAGTGTGCTTATGGGGTACTTAGCCTGGACTCTTTTAACCAGTGTTTTGGGAGGAGGTGGGTTAGACATCTGGGAAGAGAGGAATGCATTTCTGGGGAAATAATAATCATGATTTCAACTGCTGTCTTTGATAAGTACTTACCATGTGTCATGTGTATGTTGAGGGCATATGGATCTCACCACTGGGGCCAGGGGGCCTGTAAGTAGCCACAGATGTGGGGTTGGGGTGTCCTGACGGTAAATTCTTTCCTTTGCTCCCAGCCCATGGGTTGAAGGACTAGTTACGGGTCTCGTGCTGATTACCCCTAGAGAGAGCTTGGGTGCTCTGGTCACTGTGTCTCCAGACCTGGCAGTGCTCTTCCCACCCAGGAAGACTATTTTCTTCAGGCAACCCAGCTTCTGATGCTGACGTGTGGTGGGCTGCCAGCGAGGGCAGTGCCCTTCTGCAGAGTCTGGAGATGGTTGCTGCATGAGTTAAAAATAATTCTACCAGCCAGAATCTACACCTGCGAACCAATCCAGGCGTGCCAAATAGGCCACTGTGCTGGCTCCATGCTTGCTTTGACTTTCATTTGTGTCTGCCTAAAATAGTGTATTTTCAGATGATAATTTCTTTATTTCTTCCCTGAAAGTAAAATTTTAATTTATTTTATCTCTTTTCATACTCTCCAGTTTATCCGGCTAAGACCTAGCAGAGAGGTTGAGACACCTGCAGCTGAAGGATCGGGCAGCCGAGAACATTTCTAAAAGACCTGCGAGGCAGCTAGAGGCTACTGCCTAGAGAAGGTGGTCGTGGGAAATGGGAGCTTGGAAGTATGTTTGCTTGGGGGAGAAGAGCTGATTTTGATGCTAGGCTGGCTTCCCTGGTCACCTCGGGGTGAATGTCATCCTCTCATCTACTGCTCTGTAGTATGCCTGGTTTCTGTAACATTTGTGTAATATGTGTGCATTGGGTTGGAGCTGGGCCTTCTTACCCTCCAGGGATGAGTTGTAGGGATGTAGAGGGCCATTCTGGAATGGAGCCCCGGGGGAAGCAGGCTTTTGATCAGGGAGAAGATGACCAGGAATACCTGATTCTCTCTAGTTTCACAGGTACTGGATCAGCCTGCCTGCCTACGCCACCTTCCGGCCTGCAGTTCCTGGGATGTGCACGGGAAGGGGCTGAACTCCAGTTACGAGCAGCCTGTAGTTCGTCCTTGCTCAAAGCTATGTGAGGTGAGAGGACTAAGTGAATCTCGGAGTTCCAGGCTTCTGAAACCATCCGTCCTTTGCTCTGTTGCCTCTTATAACTATGAGCTGAAGACTGAGTTCTGAAGTTATGTCCTTTGTCTTGGGAAGGACCCTCTGGCCCCTTCCCCACTACGACCGGGCAGCTTGCCGACAGCTCTGGCTACTCACTTGCTCTTGTCGGGGTCACATTTGAGGGCCTGACTCCACTCATGAGCTTGGCAGTCCCTCTGATTCTGGTCGATACACTCCATGTAGCCTGGCCGCTCTGTTCCGACTATTTTTCTGCCCTTAATATGAATCGGGAATATCAAATGGCCAAGAGGAGGGTTCTGGAAGGAAACCTGTTGAGTAGTGGCCATGTAGTAGTTACCTAAGGGGAATAAAAATGTGCAGAGGGCTCCTCTCCGTGGCAGTCATGAGATTAAAGGGATTTGAACTGAGCCTTGGCTCCTGTGCGGCCAGCTCTCCTTGGCAGCAGACCCAAAATACATCAACCGTGCCTCCTCCACTGCTCTGACCCTCAGGGGGGTCTCCCCAAGACTTAAAGTAAAGGGTCCTTAGTGTGGGGTCCGGAGTAGCCTTTCAGGCTTCTCAGATCACCGAGCTATGAGAGCCTGGACTTGTGAGCTCCCAAGTGGTCCGGTTCAAACAGGAGATCAGGCTGGGTGCGGTGGTTGGCACAGTGCCCTCCCACAAGGGTTCTGGCTGACCACACAGCCAAACACTGCCTGAGAGGATCTTAAGGGAGGGCCCTGGCTATTTACTGTACCCGTGCAGGGGGGCGGCCCCACCCCTTGTGCCCTGGGTAAGGTGAGGTGAGCTGTGTTGGGAACGGAGGGGTTGAGCCTGCTTTGCGGAGAGCGCCTCTCCTCTCCCTGCCATCCTGTTCCCTCCAGGCTGAGTCTCACCTGAGTGGGAGGCTCCTCCCCAGGGTAAGGCACAGGCTCTGCCCCCCAGGGCTTGTGATGTTCTCCGTAGGCTGTGCCGAAGGGGAGCCACGGACGCTTGTAGTGACCCCCAGGCTTGCGCGTGTGGCGTTGGCTTGGGCCTTGCATCAGGGGTGGAGGCTTGGGAAGGGGCCCCAGGCGGTACTTAATATCTCCCGGGGTGATTTCCTCCTGGGCTTCTGACTCCTGCAAAGCAACCCCCACTGCTGCGTCCCAAGGTGGGAAATGTACTTCTGTCTCTTGGTTCAGAGGGTCCTTCTTTGCTTCCCCTCATTCATAGGGGATCCCCAAAGCTGGGCGGGCACTAGCGTCTAGGAAGGCACTACCTAGGCGGGCACTACCTTCTCTGAGCTGCAATTTTCTGATTTGTAAAATCAGGATAGTATTTCCTGCCCTCGCTTACTGAGAAGATCTGGAAAGTGTCCAGCATAGTGTCTGGCACCTAGTTGGTGCTTAATAAATTGTATCTTTCCTTAAGTGTTAATAGTAAGATATTTGGCGAGCTTGTCCTCTGCATGGATGGCACTGTCCCTGCTCACACTCTTGCATCCTTCCTGGCCTTATCTGAGCTCGGGGATCTCTGCTCCATGGTGGGGCTTGGGGAGCCAGCATCTCTTGACAGGTGGGGTTCAGAATCATACTGTTTGAAGAAGGCAGACAAGTGTCAGGATCTTCTGTGCCCAGAAGAGGGGTTGTCTGGAGCAGGGGAAGGAGGGTGATTGGCCAATTCCAGAAATTCCCCCCTCTACCTCCTGACAGCCTCCACTTGTCCCAGTAAGCGGAGAGGAGGGGCGGTGCCAGTGCTGGGGCTATCGAGGCAGGACCCAGACTGAGTCAGAGCTGGGCAGGGGACTGAGCAGTTTGGGGTGAAGCTTTCTCTGCATTTAAAGACATGTGGCATTTCAAAAGCAATTATTTTTAGTGAGCATTTCAGATTTCTGTGGCCTGGAAAACAGTACCATTTGGGGAAGGGGTGACTTACTGTGATAGTGGTTAGTGGTAAAGCCATCCAGAGACTGGCTGGACTCCAGATAGGGGGGCGTGGTGCTCCGGGCCTAGGTGCAGTTGTTGTGGCGTCTGTTTCTCCTAGAGGCGGAGCAAAGAGCAGTCTCCAGGGGCTGAGTGTGGGTTTCATTCCCTTCTGACTTCAAGCCGCAAGCCCCGCCCTCAGGGGACTGTGGAAGCCCCTCTGGCCCCTTGGGGAGGCCGCCCGGGATGTCCAGGGTAACGCTCTGGCTCAGGGCGTCGCCACACCTAGATTGGGCCTTTGAGGCTCGAGGGTGGGACTCCAGGAGGGGAGAGGCTGCTCTCCTTTCAGAATCTGCTTTTTTGCTGGTGAAGATAAGATATTCTTGGCTGGCCAGTGTCAGTGGAAGAGGCAGTGAGGGGGTGTTGTGCCCAGTAGGATGGAGGACGAGTCTGCCCAGGGTCGTGTCAGGACACTGGCTGTGGGGGAGAGGTCACAAGAAGTCCGTGGGGAGGGGACTGGAGGACACTCAGCCACAGCCACAGAGCCCGCGGGTGGGCGTGGCTCCCTGGCTTATGTTGTCGGTGCCTCTGCACAGCCCTGTCCTCTGCCCCCTAGCTCCTTAGTGAGCGCCTGTGCTCTCAGGCTGGTGTTGGCCTTGAGGCCTGGTGTCCTAGGTTGCCCTGGTCCTCTGCATTGAAGGGGGAAGCCCGGGCTTTGGGAGAGGAGGTGGAGGCGGCTGTGTCCCTAGCAACAGAGGCCATGACCAGCGGCTCGCGTGGGGCTTGATGGTGAAACTGCTCTGGCCTCGAGATTGCTGGGCCTCGTCTCTGCCACCAGCTTCAAGTTCAACTCTGGATCTCTACTGTGTGTGTGAGGTACGTGTGCCCGTGTGAGGTGTGTGTGCACCCATGCTCTGGACTGTTAGATGCCTGTCTTTCTTGCCCTCATCTCCACTCCCCACCCAACACACACACACACACACACACACACACACACACACACACCCCAGGTGGTGTCTTGAGGCAGAAGGTTGACCTGCATCTCGTCAACTTTGTAGATTTGCTGACATTCTTTCAGAACCTGGAATCACAAAATAGGTAGCTCAGAGATGGAAGACATCTTAAAAGATTTGTGCTTACCACACTTTCTCCACCAGCTAACTTGAAAGGATTGTCCATCAGCTCACTAGGTCAAATGTTCCAAACTCTGGCCTCATGAAAATGCAGTGCTAATTTTATATTACTCCTAGAATCAGAGTTGGAGAGGGGCTTAAAGAGACCTAACCCTCACCCCTACTCCAGGGCTGGGGTCCCCTCAGTGGGTCACTTTCTGGAAGTGCCATGTCCACCCGTGCTTGGACACTCCCCACCCTGTCACCGCCGCCTCAGACACGTTCCACTCCTGGGCAACTCGCTGTTGGTGGTTGTGTTTTCCTGTGGCTTCCACATTTGTCTGAATTATAAAATCATGTCATGGGGCTTATAAAAGCGGACCAATAACCCTCTTCAAGCTGGCATTTCGAATGCACTGGGATAACTATTTCTTTTTGTGCCCTGCCCTCTTCTCTTCCTGGGGCCACACGGTTTAGGTAGGAGGAGAGTTTTGCAATGAAACTTATACCAGGAAGGAAGCAGACTTTTTTTTTTTTTTAATCTAATAAGGTAGTAGGAAGTTGCTCTTCACACACAGGGGGTTTAATTGTGTTTATAGTCTGCACAGAGACCCCTCTCCTTCCCTCCACCCCCAAATCCAGCAGCAGAGCTGGGAATGACACCCCCCCCCCCAATCGGGCTGAGAGGAAAAGGATGCAGAAGCCGTAGGAGAGGACTGAGGTGGTCAGAAAAGGCCTGAAGGCATGCTTGGGGTATCACGCTGGGCCCCCAGGTCGCTGCTGAAACTCAGGGGCAGATTGAGTAGGCCAGAGGCACAGTTCCTGAACACCCGTGGGCGCTGAGTGGGTTGGCATATGCTGGCTTGCATATGTCGCATAGACCTGAAGCAGGGACGAGGGCCTCATCTCTGGGAGTCATTGTGGCTGACATGAGACATCTTTCCTTCTTTATTGTGGCACCTCCTTTATGGTCAGAAGTAATGTCACAGTTATGTCGACATTAGAAGAAAGCTGCTGCGCCCATCTGGCTTTTTCCGGTTCCTTCATCCACCCTTTCGTGCGTGACTTTGAGGCCCACGCTGTCTCCTCTGACAGCGCACAGCTGTCCGCTGGAGCAGCCGCTAGCTGGCCCCCTGATGCTCAGACTGTGCTGCTCTGGATTCAACAGGACGGTCGCTTCCCCCCAACTAGATAGTGCAATTGGTATGTTGAAGATGGAACTAGCAGTGATTTCCACGGAGTGGGCCTTTGTCCACAGTTCCCTCCACTCCTTTGCACGTGAGAGGGGAGATGGAGCCGTGTACCGCCCACCCCTGCTTGTGCAGCTGGTGTTTTGGACCCATTTGAACTACCTTTGCCGCTAGGAATCTACTTTCTTGTTGTCTTCTGCTTTCTCACACTCAACGTGGTGGGCGCGTGAGCCCTGGCCTGTTACTTCTTGATGCAGGAGAGGAGGAGGCGGGAATGATCTGGGCTCACTCCTTCTCCTAAGGCTCAAATTAGCCCCCCCACCGTGGCCTCATGCTGGAGAGGACTTAGCTTCTGAGTTTGGGAAGTCTTCTAGTGTGGACTGTAAAGAAAGTGTTGACAAAAACAAACCCAAGCAACCCCCTGAGGTTCTGGGCGACCCCCAGTTTATGTGCAGGAGCCAGAACTCTCTGCCCAGGTCTACTTAGGCGCTCAGAATGCAAATTTTTGCTGCTGCTTCCAGAATGGGACCCGCTTACAGATTTAGCCTTTCTTTGAGCTTTCTTGGTGCGTTGGAACCCAACATTCATCATGCTCTTTTGTGGACTGTGGAGTCCTGTGGCCAGGACTCTGATTCATTTTCTTATTCTTATTTATTATTTTCTTACTCAGGTCTCTTACTCATTTTCAAATTCTCAGTTCCCAGCCTAAGGCATTACCTTCGAACTAATAGCTGTCATTTATTTAGTGCTGCTGTGGGCCAGGCACTCTGTACATTAATCTCGTAAAAACCCAAGAGATTTGATGCTAGTGTTTTTATTTTGTTGATGAGGAAACTGAGGCTAAAAACCACGGAGCCACCAAACCAAATACTCTTTGTTTAGATGAATGAATGAATGAGCCTGGAGGAGGTTACTCTGGGTGAGAGTAGCCAAAGTGGATTCAATGCCTTCAGGCTGCCTCCTCCTCGCACCCCGCCCACAGCGGGCTTTAATCATTTTCACCAATTGGTTGTCAGGTCTGCAAGAGGAGCTGCTGCTTAATTAGCACGTGGACGTCCTGTCATATTCCTGACGTGCCTCTGCCAGCCGGGCCAGGTCCAGTGACAGGGAGTCCGGCCTCCATGGGGACAGAGTGGGGGAAACCCGATTCTCTCAGGAAGGTCCTCTGGGGTCAGTGGGAGGCAGGCTGAGGAGGAAGCCCCTGCCTACTGCCCTGCCTCCCCAGTGCCCTGCCAGGGGCCCTGGGCACTGACCTGGGGGGCCCTCCCCTGTGCTCCCTGCCCTCCCTCCGCTCGGTCAGGCACCCCTGGTTCAGGCCTCTGTTCTTCCTCCCCCAAGCAGAGCCCTACTCATTCTTCAGGCTAAGCTCAAATGTCATCTCCTTTGTGGAGTTTTTGCTGGCTCCCTTCGCAGAAAGGGAGAATATAATGCTTCCTTTTTGAGCTTTCTCACGGAATATTTGTACATACCTGACTCTGGTCTAAATCTTTTTATATTATAGTGAATCATGGCATGGTTTGCTCCCCCTGCTTGATTTAGAACTTATTAAATGCAGAGTCCACAGTCTCCAGCATCCAATGTAGTCTGGCTGTAGAGGCCGCTCAATAAATACTTGTGAAGCTCGCTCATTGCCGGTAAGAATGGGCAGGTGCGAACTTCCAGAACTCAGCAGCTGTTTTATTAATGATGGGCAAGTGTGAGATCGGGCATCTTTGAAATCTCCCGAAGGATTTTCTGATCCCTATTTTTCCTCTTGTAAGAACTCTCCTGCATGGGGAGGAAGGGGATAATATTCCCAGTTTGATCCCAGTATCATGCCTGGGAAGAACCTGGAGGGAAAGTGGTAGAGACCTGGGACTGAGGCCCAAGGGCCAGCAGAGCAGAGCACCAGCTGCTTGCCTGCAGGGCCTGACCTCTGCCTGGGGCAGGGTCTAGCTTCGCTCCACGGGGAGGGGTTCTGGGGTGGGTGACTGTGCAGGAAGCCCACGTGCCCCACCCGGTTCTCTCTGCCCACTAATCTCTAAGACTGCGGAGCGGGGACTGATGTTGCTGTCTGAGTCCCCCAGATGCCCAACTGCTGATTCCCAATGGATGTACATGGCGTACATTTGTATATACTTGCAACTAATTTGCATTAACTTCTCTAAATGACAGAACATATAGGAATTCCGTGATTTCTATTATCCCATTCCTACCCCGAGGAAATACAATGGGCCCTATACTTCTGCACTCAGGAATCCACCCCTCCAACGGTCGGAGATGTGGTCCCTGAAGAGCCTGGTGCCAACGAGCAACAGCCGAGGGGCAGGGAGCCAGGAGTCCAGCAGCCCTGCTCTGGGCCTGATGGCTCCAATTTGTCCTCCTCTGTTGGGGGTTGGTGGGGGCCTTTGAGGCTTGTGAAATTGTGAAATGTCTTAATTCATTGAGTCTGCAATCCAGCCAGTGAAATCATCTGGGGAAAAGCAGATGGGGAGCAGAGTAAAGGGCAGAGAGGGGCTTGCAGGCAAGGTGGGCTTGCAGGCAAGGTGGGCTTTGCAGAAGGGCAGAGGCCAGAGCCCAGAGCCATTCCCTGCAACCAGCGGAATGGCGCTGCCAGGCAGCAGCAGGGATGGCCCTTGCGCCCTACTCCGGGTTGCCATCTGCTGGACATGTGTAGAATAGCACTGTATCCCTTCCGCTGCCCACCCTTCCCGGGGTCAGCGAGGCTTCTGTCTCCTTTCTCAAGTATTTCCTCTTTCCCCGAGCAAGACTATTAAGCTGCCTCTTCTCTAGCCCAGCGTAGGGGACTCTGAGTTTCCTTCTTTGCTGACTGACGGGGAGTAATTTACCTCTGGTTGGAGGCAGAAGGAGGGAAGTTTGCTTGTCTCCATGCTTAGGGTTTCTCTACCTTCTCCCCAGGCTCTCTGGGACCCTCAACTTAAAAGTGACTGGAAGTCCATTTAATTTATCTTCTGAACCGGGACAGTTCTGAGAGTGAATGGTGTGTGTGCACTTCCTACTGATATTTTGCCAGGACAGCAGGTGTAAACCAGGCCTGTCCTGGGTGAGTGGGAGCTCGGCTTAGGCGTAGAGCTGAGGGTCTCCGTGGGTGAGTGTGGCAGGTGCGGTGGCCAGCAGAGGCTGCTGCAGCACTAGCTCTGTGTGCTCTTCTCGCTGCCCGAGCTCCCCTCCCAGTCAGGGGCTGTGGGAGAAGAGACCAGGACTGAAGCTCTGACTGGGTGTGTTGGGCGAGGCTGGCCGGTGAGGGCTGGGGTGCCGGGAGTGACGTAGTAGCACAGGGTTGTCTGGGCTTGAGGCGGCCTGGTAAGAAGGCTGTGTGTTTCCCTCCAGGTGGGATCGGGCACACAGTCTAAAAACCTGAGGCCTGTTTCTCAAAAGCTCCCTGTAATTCCTGGATAGCTCTGTGCCTCTGCTACATCCTGGCAACTTTTGTTCTGCTCCTTTAGGCAAAGACTCGGCAAGCCTGTTCTGGTGCTACCAGCTCCTGAGGCTGGTGTCTTCCTAAGTGGATTAGCACTTGGCTGGAGGGTTTGTGAGTCAGCCCAGGGACTCCGTGTCCCTGGGGGCCTCAGAAATATCTGGACCCTTCTCTGCCTGACCTTGTCGACTGATGTGCAGATGGGGAATGCAGACCACCCGTGGAGTCCTGTGAAGCAGAGGGGCTCTTCTAGAAACTTCTAGTCGTCCCTCCTCTCACCCAAGTCCACGTCTTGTCAGCAGAACCCCATTTCTTTCTCAGCTAGGGAGGAAGTCCCTAAATGCAGAGTTTTACCTTGAGGGAGCAAGGGGTTTCTATAGCAGGAGGGGGTATCCCCCTCTTCCCCCCACTCTGGCTGGGGAAAGGCTTGTCCCCATCCCCTTCTCAGCGCTGACACCAGGCGGGTGCTCCTTGCACACACTAACCCGGCCCATCTTCTCTCCCTACTCACCTGGAGGGAGACACCAGGTGTTGGTGATCCTCACCCTTTGTCCCCAGTGGTGGTGAAGGGGAAGAGTGCCCTGCCCGAGCAGAGAATTCTGGAGCAGCAATGGGTATCCAGGGCAGCCTTGGGGTTACCATGGCAACCTGTGAGGCAAGCCAGGAGGTGGGGCTGGAGCAGCCCCTCTCCTAGGCTGGAACTGAATGCTGGGGGTGGATAAAGAGGAGGGCTTGAGGGTAAGAAAGAGCAGACCCCCACTGCCCCCTGACCAAGGGCAGTCGTCCCTGCTTGTTGCCCCTTTCCAGAAACCCTCCACTCCCCTGTGCAGTCTGCCTGGCAGAGGGTCTGCTGGTGTGCGGAGAGATGCAAGGGGCCCACACTCAGCTGCAGGGATTTGTCCTCTCAGGCCATCCGGAGAATGGCAGCGGCTTTCAGACTGCTCAGCCCGCGTCTCTACCTGGGGCTCCCGAGCTATCAAAGTTGGCTTAGACTAGTGACCAGGGATCAATTACTGGTCTGTAATGTGCTTCCCGGCTTCCTCTTGCAAAAAGCAGCCTATTTGGAAAAAATGAAAGTGCTTTCTTGCTCTCTGGTGCCATTGCTAAGCCTGTCGTCCCCCCACCCCCAACAACCCCCAGTTGCCTCTGCCCACTGCTCACTCATTACCTCTATTTAGTTAGGCAAGACTGGGTTAACCTCTCAAGCGCCGGGCTTTGGGCATGGGCTGTCTCGTCGTCTTCTCCAGACATGTGCGCCCCCAGCACAGCTCTCAGCAGCGCGGCGCGGGCCAAGTCCAATGCCCGCCAGCCTCCCCCCAACCCTCCCTCTAGCTGCCAAATCTGACTTTGATTAGCGTGTGGAGGGGGAAGAAAGCAGGAAAATAGAATATTAAAATCTTAATTCAATTTAAAACACTGTCATTCACAGGCATGCCAAACAGTGAGATGACTAATTATTATGCAAATGAGGCAGATAGAAAAGTGATTAATAATTGCACAAATTAAAAATTATTGTAAACATCCTGTGACGAGCGATAAGTCCGATGGAGAGGCGAGGGCGGTGGGCCGGGGAGGCCATGGTGAAGCTGGCTTCTGCATCCTTATTTCCTCATTAGGGGGATTTAATTAGTGCCTGATGATGGGGCTCAGTGCTGCCAGGAGTGGAGGAGTGGGCGGCCGGGGCTGGACTGTCTGCGCAGATCCTTGGGCCCTCTCCTGTTCCCCCTCGTTGCCCCAGGCCAGAGGGGTGGTGGTGGCTGAGCAGGAGGAGGGTGCAGGGCCAGGGGTGGCCGCCTCCACAGAAAGGCCCTCTAATGCTGTCCGCAGGCCTGTGCCAGCTGCCATGAGGTCTGGGCCGGGGGCGAGAATGGGACAGGATGGGGGCCTCGACATACCCTGGTTAGCCAAGCAGAGTCCTCAGATCTAGCGAAGAGACACAGAGTATAACTGCAGAGCTGAGAGTTCACTGTGGTTGAACTTCAGGGTGCAAGTTCATGGTTACCTGGGGCCGTGTTTCCCTGACCCGGGCGCACAAAGGCACAAAGTCAGTGTCCTGAGGCAGGCGGCCTGCTGTTCCCCACGTCCCAGACCTCCCCCAGACAGGGCACATGTCGGAAGCGCGTTGGCTTGGGTTGACCCGGTTGCTCAAGGCCGGGGCAGAGGCAGCTGCTCGCTTCTGGTCCAGCAGCACCATTGGGCTGTCCAGGCCGGCAGCCACCATGGGCCCAGTGGCCGAAGCAGGACAGCAGCTGGCGTATTCTCCTTAACAAAACATACCTGCGGGCCAGAGCGCAGCTGCCGGCCAGGCCCTGGGCAGGTGTGGCTGGGGCCCGGCCTGGGCGAGGTGGCCGATCTTCCCCCGCTCTCTCCCACTCACCGTGGGCCTTAGGAAGGTGGTCTCCATGTCCGGAGAAGACCACAGAACAAACTGGGAGGCCAAGACTTGGTGAAGAGCTCCCCGTTCCAAAGAGCTGTGGGTTCTGGAGATGGGGAAGCCTTTGGGCAGGTTCGGGTGGGGAGCCAGCCTTTGAAGGACTCAGGAAAGAGGGTAGGAGGTGGGAAATAGGGACAATAGGGTGATCCAGACCTTTGGATCACTGGACCTTTGGACCTCTGGAAGACCCAAGGCTTCCAGATTTCCTAACCGCTGTTACCATCCAGGACCAAGAAGCTGAGCTTTGCACAGGCCAAAGGCCCAGCCTGCGTGTCCCCAGATTTCACCTTCTGGAATCAGGACACCTGCTTATATTTCCCTGCCTGGTGGGGGCTTGGAGATGAGGGAGCGTCCCTTCTGCTTCAGGACTCACTTTGGAAGTCCAGGCTTAATGACTTCCGACAGCCTTGTCCCCTGTCCTGGTTTTTCCTGTCATCCCTCCAACACCAGAATTTTCTCTAATTCCATTCTGATTCATTCTTGGGGATACTTTTATTTCCTGCTGGGACTCTAGTGATACCTGCCTGAGAGACCCTGGGCCCTGGCACCCCTCCCTTTGCTGCGAGCTGTTGAACCACAGGCACCCACTTTGCTCGGCCCTCCTCCTCCACCTCCTTTCCTTGACCTCACTGGAACTGCCGCCCGAGCTGCCCCAGAAGCCCCCCACCCCCCCACCTCTGTGTTCTCTTCTTCCCTTTGTGTCTGGCCTCCCAGGACTCTTCTGAAGCAGCAAAGGGTGGTAGCTGGGGCTGCTACTTCCCTGTGACCTTGGCAACTTTTACTTCTCTGAATCTGTCTTCATGCTGCAGCATCGTGTGATTTTTCATTTCTGTTTCCCGCAGTCATCCCATTCAAGGTCTCACTGCTGTGACAAGCACTGGAGGTGTGAGGGTGTAGACAGTCTCAAGGTCTGTGCGGAGGCCCGGATGAGGGAGAGGAACAGAAGTCTGGAGATCACCAAGGAGTTTGGGGTGACGAGTACAGAGCCATTGGGCTGAAGGGCCTTTTGGTCTGTGCAATTTTGATCCTCTTCTGTGGGGTCTGAGCAGTGAGGAGGGACGTTAGGCAGGAGGCAGGCTTGACTGGCACTGTGCACGAGAGCTGATGACTGATGGCGTGGACGTTGCCCAAGAGCCACGGGAGAGCTTTGTCGCAAGGGTGAAAGGGCAGGACCTGACCTCCGAGTGGCCATGGAGGACGAGGGAGACAGTGGGGTCAGGATGACACCCAGTTTCTGGGATGGAGGCATGCTATTCCCTGGGGAGAGGCCTCTGGGGAAGGAGAGAGGAGGGTGCTGTTTGGGGGTCCCTTGGGTGTAAAGACTGAACTGGACTCACTTGCTGTGAAGTCGGTGTCGAACGTCTACTGGTTAGTGCTGAACAGGCCAAAGTTCGGGCTCTGTCTGTCTGGCCTTTTTCCCGACTTGCTCTGACCATTTCTAGATCTTGAAAAGGTCCTTCCCTGGAGCTTGACCTCAACTGTCCACCTTTCAGCCTTTCAGTGCGCGGCCATCCGCACTGCCTGCCTGCTCGCGGCAGGACGTGTGAGGTCTGCCTTTGCCACCATCTCCTGCTGGCGATTAGACTGGGGGGACCCACAGGCGATCTAGCCACGTGGGCGATGGTTTCCTGTTACCCTTCCCCAGTGCTGGTGAAGAGACCAGGGGCTGGGAAAGTTTGAGAGCCTCTTCTTTCTCTTTTTCTTTTCAATGACAATGCCACCTCCGGTACCTAACTGCTAGTAACCTTGTTAATTTAGAATGGATCCTCTCCCTTCTGGCCACTTCAGTGAAGACTACAGCCTCAGGGTTTAGAGGAAGGGCACGGGATATGTGGAGGAAAGGGTGAGAGGCCCTGGATGGATGAACGGGCAGAGAGTTTTGGTTCTTTGGTTCCTGCCAGAGCTCCAGGCCTGCAGGAGAAGCTGCCTGAGGCTTCTCCCTTGGGCCCAGTGGCTGTGGGAATTCAGAGGGACGGGAATGCCTGTGGCCTCACCACATTCCCAGAGACATCTCACATCCCACACCGATGCTCAGCTTAGAGAGCGAGCTCAGTGGGTGCCCGCCCAGCGCACTAGGCCTTTACGGTGGGCCAGTGCTCAGCCGAAGGCCTCTACCTAACCCCGTGTCCTTGTTTTCATGACCCTGGAAACCCAGCCTGCTGGTGAGGATCCCCTCTCCCACCCCAGGCCTCGCCAGTCTAGCATTTCAGATCTATTTAGGAAGAGGGAAACTTCTCCTGGGGTGATTCTAGACGTTTGCCAAGAACGAGCGTGACCTTTTTCAGTTCAAAAGATTTATTCATGGCCCAGATCATAGTGACACAAAAATGCAGAAAGGTGCGGTTCCTGTCCTCAAGGAGCTCATTGTTTCACAGCGGGGTCTGTCATAAAACAAATAACCACATTAGAAAGTCTGCAGAGCACAGGGAAGAAAAGACCTAAACCTGAAGGTCTTGGGAGTCAGGGAAGGCTTCACAGAGTGGCGATATTTAAATTGGGTACTGACAGATACAGAGGAGTTTGCTGGGTGGGTGTAGGAAGGTCATGCCCGCACAAGAGGCAGCGTGGGGGCGCGGGCCGAGGCTGCCGGGGAGTGGAGAGGCTTTGCTCTCGTGGACCCTGGTTGGAGGGAGAGCGAGAAGGCCACTGGAAAGAGGAACAGACCGGATGGTGAAGGGTTGTGAGAGGTCTTCTGCGAGGCCACCTCCGTAGCCCACAGGAACTTATCAGGACAAGAGGGGGTCACACTCCACAGCTGAGTACCTGGAGGGAGGCTCCTGCCTTGGGGCTTTAGCTCCCAGAAGGCTTGGCGAGGAGCTCTCTATGCCCCTGCCCTTCTCTTTCTATTCGAGAGTGAAAGAAGAGGTGTGGAGGCCTGGGGTGTAGCAATTTAGGGATACGTGGGTCCCCGGGTTTGGTTTCCCCAGCGGGCTTCTCTCTCTCTTTGTGTCTGTTTTGGGGACCCTGAGCATTAAGTTCTGGGTATGTCGGGGCATCCACTCCCTCTCTGCACAAGCCTCTGCGGAGAAGCCGGGACCCCGTTGCCAGTAAGCATTCTGCCCTGTGGGAGGGTCCCTGCACTCAGCTCCCGGGAGAGGCCTGGGTGGAGATGGCGGGTGCAGCTCCTGGTGGATCGCCAGGGCACCAGGCTAGTTCAGGAGGGATAAGATGACTTCCGGAGATCCAAGTCTAGATCTGGGGGCTAAAGCCATCTGGAGCCATCTGCCTCCTCTCCTCACAGATCCTGTCACTGTGCCCAGATCCGTGGCCCCCCCCCCCATGGCGGAATCGTTGGCTTCCGAGTTGGGCCTGAACATCCTGAGCCTCCCTTCTCTCATCCTCTTCCTGCTGTTTCAGTTTTTCTTTTCTTTTCTTTCTTTTTTTTTTTAAAGACAAACAGCCGCAAAGCTCCATCTCTTAATGAAACTGTTTGATGTTGATTAATTATGCAGCTGCCTCATTTGCATGCACAGGCTGTGGCTTCCCAGCTTCTCTTCCACCCTCCTCTGCCAGGCGCTCTCTGTGTGCCTCAGGCAAAGACAGGGACTTGGTAACTTTGGTGTCTGCCCACTCCTCAGGCAGCCCCCCGGTCTCTGGCAGAAACTGACCCTCGGAAGCATTTGGGGGTCACTGAATGGGGACATGAGGCACAGACTCTTGCATCAGCCTAAGGAGACGGGGTACTTGGGTCTCACCTAGTCCCTCTCCTTTACTTACCAGCTTTGACCTTAAACAGGCTGTTAACCCATCAGGGGCCAGCTGCCTCTTCTGGAAAGTGGGACTCACACGAATCCTGTCCGTTGGGCTGTGTCTTGTCTATGGGTCTCCAGTGTGGGGTTCAGGAAGATGCTACTGAGTGGTTTTTTGAACAACTGGCTGAATCAAATGACTGGCTGGTCTTTCGGGATCTCTTTAAAATGTTAACTTTAGTTTTCTGTGAACCCCCTGCCCACACACACACTACCAACAGGGTCCCCCGTTTGCCTGCTGGAACTGAAGGTCCTCCAACCTATAACAGTATAGGGAGGCCGGGTGGGAGAGAGACAATCAGTGCGGGGTGGGGGGTGGGGAAGAAGGAGCCGGAGGGAGGGAAGGGAAAGGGCACAAAATGGAATAGAAAAGAACACAAGGGACCATGGAGATGGATCACGGGTGAATTGGTGGTGGGCTACCCAAGGGGAATGCAAAATGTAAAAGACATAAATAACAATAAAAATATATATTATTAAAAAAAAAAAAAACAGTCGTAGCAGCATCGACACTGTGTGTCGGACCCTCCCTCACCAAGCAGACCCTCTTGGGCCCTGTAGACACCACATCAGAAGCCGGAGAAGGCCGCTGCCTGGGAAACACTGTAGCTAAAGGGGAGGGGCCATGACTTGGCCTCGGGGCAGAAGCGGACAGGGAGTCAGGCCTTGGGAAGAACCTGCGGCTCTTGGATTGTGGGCCGCCTGAAGTGGAGACACGATGAGACCTCCAGGCTGGGGTGTGGAAGGCCTGGAAGGGAATCTCTGTTGTCTCTGGGGCTCCCAGGTTCTAGAATCATGAGGAGGCAGGGAACATTGTCTCATTGATGATTTAACCTTCAGAGAAACGTGTATGGTGGGCATCAACAGTGAAACAGATTTGGAGAAGTTAGGAGCCAGCCCATGAGCCAGAGAGGAGGGACGGCATTGCAGTGGGCTCTCTGGTGCGCTGACAGATGCTTGTGGAAGGAGGGATGCTTGTGTCTGCGACCAAGCCCCTCACTGTTGACTCCATCAGGACGCAGTTCTGAAGGGCTCATGCTCTGAGGCCACTATCCCCAGTCCTTGGTACTTGACTTTGGAGCCTCTGCTCTTCCTATGGGAGCTGAGTGAGTAGTAGCGTGTGGTCTGTGACAATCTGCCAGAGGGAGGCTGGCCTCTCTTGGCTGGGCATGTTCAAGAAACCAGTGTAGTTTTGGGTGTTGGGAAGTGTGCCAGAAGGGGTGGCTGGTGAACTGGGGCTCAGCGCTGATCTGCTAACTCTCTGCTTTATCTTTGGTAAGTCACTTTTTCTTTCTAGGCCTCAGTGTCTTAATTTAAAAAATGATTCATCATCTGTCTGCCTGCCTATCCATCCATTAGCCCATCCATCAGCCAGCCAGCCAGCCAGCTAACCAGAAGCCAACTAGCAACTGCTGACTGGTTGCCAACGCTATGCTGGGCGCTGTACTGAAGGCACACAGCGGTGCCAAGGCTGACATGATCCCCTCCCTTATGGATCTTAGAGTAGACCAAAGAAGAAAGGCATTTTGTTAAAAAAAAGTCTGTCTTCCAGGGTTGTTTAGAGACTAAACTAATAAGATACGGTGGGAAAGGGCTTTGTACTACAAAGCACTTACTTGCTGGGGGTTCTTGTTATCACAGAGGCTCAGTCCAAGAAGAATCTTGAGAGACCTTCAGCTCCTTGATCTAGTGACTCAATGTTAAGTAAAAAAACCCTCCCTGTCACTCACCTCAGCCAATCCCTCCCCTCAGGTGCTCCTCCCTCTCTTTTGCCCCCTGCCTCTACCTCCTGCTGTGCTTTCCCTGCAGGAAGGAATTCTCAGCAATCTGCAGCCTCCCTGCCCTGGCAGGGTAGAGGCAGGAGAGCTGAACCGATTGCACCCACCTGGATTGATAGATAAAGGGAGGGGGGCAGGGTGGACTGACCACGGACGGTCCAACTGAGGGTATCATAGCCACTCCTTGGCTGTGACCAGCCAGTGTCAGCCATGAATGCACAGAGAAGGTAAAACTGTGGTAGTAGAGGAAGCAGACGGTTCAGAAGGGAAAACCCTTCCAACTGTGACCTGTGCGTTCAGGGTAGGGAGCCCACACATTCTTGGTAGGGAGAGAGAGAGAGGAAAGATTTCAAATAATAGATTCTCTAAAACCTCCCCAAATTGCCCATCCTCTCATGGGCAAATGTTCAACCAAACAGACTTGAGTGGGATGAGTGTGGCCTGAAAGTTTGCCACTAGTCTAAGGTACCTTCTGGTAGGCAACCACAGGAAATTGTTGAGCAGATCCTTTGAAGCTGGGACCGAAGGAAAGACCTGGAATTCAAAATGTACCATACAGTGCACTATGAGGTGAAGGTAACAGCTGCCATTGTCTGCGCAGGCCCAGGAACAGCCTCCCGGTTGTCTCTTACCCACTGTCTCTTCTCTGAGTGTCTCTCCCAAGTGTCTCCTTCAAGTAGCTCTTCCCCCTCATTTGTTCAACCTCTAGTATATGTCCACCTCACTCTTTCTCAGCTGCCTCCTGTTTATGAAAACTGGTTAGTAGCCTACTGGGAGTTGTAGTCCAAGGCGGCTGTGTCCAAGTGGGGATGGGGAAATGGGCCCATTGGCTGTGCTGACGTGCTCCTCCCCCATTCACTGAGATGAGTTCTATAGCAGGCCTGTCTGGGGCAGTAGTATTGTTTTGTTGCTACTGATCATACACATTTCTCTGAAGGTTAAATCAGTAATGAGATGAAATCTAGCCTTATCTCAGTTCTCTGCTTCATCATGAAGGCAACAGGTTCAAATAGATAAATAATAAATGATAAAAATAGCCCCTAGGGAAGGATGTCTCGACCCTACTTCTGATGGATTAATGGGACATGTCATAGGCGTGATGACATTGTAGCGCTCAGGAAAGGCCATTTTTCCCAGGGGCCTGGTAATTGGGAAATGTGTTCATGCTGACCTGCCTGGGTTTTCAGGGGGTCTTTGGGCCCCGCGGGAGTTACCTCTGTACAGAAATTGATGTCCGTGAACCTACCCTCATAGCACCCGGTCTCTGGAAGCTTCGAGGCTTATATCTTGGTTGTCAGCACAGAATATCTGGAATGGGTTGGGGGAGTCACCGATATGTTCTGATGCTGTGAAATAGCTCTCTTTACCAGTGAGGTTGCTAGGAGCCCGCATTAGCACCTCCCTACGGTGTTAAGTTAATGTGATGTTCTTCTGTGTACATCCTGGGAGATTTACGTAGGCAAATGGTCTGTGACATTTCTGGTGGCTCAGTGTTCGGCTCAGTCCAGATGGTCCCTGCCTTACAATGGTTCCAACTTTCCAACTTTTTGATTTTACAGTGGTGCAGGAGCAAAGTGCATTCAGTAGAAACCACAGTTCAGATTTTGAATTTTTATTTTTTCCTGGTCTAGCGGTGTCTTGATGCTGAGCAGGGGCTGGGAGTTATAGCTCCCAGGTAGCCACGCGGGTGAACACGCTGCCCCATGGTGTCCTGTGATGCCAGCATTGCTTTGATGTTGTCTTTTGTGTTAGTGCCTCCCCCTCACGTCTGTTAATTCTTACTTTCAGGACAGTATTTAATGAATTACATGAGACATTCAGCACTTCATTATAAAGTGGGCTCTGAGTTAGACAGCTCTGCCCAGCTGCAGGCTAACAGGTGTGCAGTGAAGCTAAGGCAGGGGAGGCCAAACTGTGGTGTTCAGCAGGTCAGGTGTATTATAAGCATTTTCGACTTCCAGTATTTTCAAGTTCCCACAGATTGATTAGGATGTAACCCCGGCGCAAGTCAAGGGAGGTCAGCAGCTCCCAAGACGCGCAGAGAGACACCTTTGCGGGGAGGTGGAGGACTCACACTTGCTATTTGCGGTGTTTTGCCAGGTGTGGGGGATGCCGCTGTCTTGTCTCACGGGGCCCCTGTCCCGAGTTCTCGGTCACCATGTCCCTCCTTCCTCTCGGGCACTGACTGCTCCCTGCTCCAGCAGTGGGCCAGCAGGGCAGGACTGTTACCTGGGCGCAGGTGTGACCCCGGGGCTCAGTCAGGCCACCCTGTGTCCCCACCACAGCGACTGGCCTTAGAACTGACACAGCCCAAGGTGGGGCAGTCCGGCCTCCCCTGAACCTCACACGTGGACCCTGAAGGAAGGCGGAGCTCTCTATGCCCAGATTCTGTGCAAGGGCAACTAGGCACAGAGCGCCCCCTGACCCCAGGAGGGTCACTCCTCCCTCGGCCCCAACCCAGGGATGAAGTTCAACTCTAGGAAGAGAGAAAAAGGGCAACCCAGGAGAGACCCAACCATGCCCTTTGGCTTTCAGAGTTGGCCCTGTTCTTCCCAGTCCCCTGAGCTAATACAGCTCCGATTTGCACTATCACTTTAAATCCGTCTCTTACAACTGAGAGTCCTGAGGAGTTTCCAAGTGAGGCTCTATACATAACTTACTCATGCTCACATATGTATATATGTAAAACTAAATGGAAGGGCAATTTCAGAATTAAGAACATCTTTAGTCACTGAGTGTACTTAGCTTTATGAAAAACTGACTACATGGTGCTTCTTTTTACTAGAGGAAGTGTCATCACAAGCCAGCCCCTGATTGGTTCCTGTATTTGGGAACCATGGGTGTAGCCAACCCTTCTAGAGAACAGGCTCTGAGGGCAATGGGTTCAGGAGAAAACTGGGACAAATTAAGCAAGCTGGGCTTTTGCTTTGTTTCGTGAGGCCTGTCCCTGCCCTTATGGCCGTTCCATCGTGCGGTGTGTGAGATGCAAGGCCCCCAGGGCCAGGCCAGCACCCCATCTAGCCCACCCATGTGGTGTTCTTGTCCTGGCCAGACCCCCTGCTGCTGGGGCTGCTTGGGAGAGCGCCCCCTCTGGACAGCAGGTGTGAGAGTGGGAGCAGGGAACCAGCACCCCATTGGCCTGGTGTGAGCCATGGGGCTTTATCTTGCCATTAATGGTTTTCTAAATTGGTGGCAGTGGAGCAAAAAACCCAATTTGCGCCTGGAGCACGCATGATTACTATTGTAATAACCTCCGCTAATAAGAATATGATGTGGGGCTAGGCTGGGAGAGAAAACACATTTCTCATTAACTTTTGATTAATTACTCTACATAATTTCTTAGTTGCGCTGGCCAAGGGGGTGGGGAGTTGCCATCTCCTCACCTCACCTTAACCCGAGGGCCAGGGCTGGGCTGTAAGTTGTGCTGTTTCCACATGGAGGGAGAGCGCCCCACCCTTCCTCCCACTTCCCTTCTCTCGCCACATCCTTTCCCTGTCCTCTCTCACCCTCCCGTCTCCAGCCTCCCCGCTCCCTGCCTTCTCAATCTTTTCTCTTTCCCCTCACTATTCAGCCCTGCCCACGTCTTCATGGGTGCCTGACTGGCACGTGATGACAGCGCAGTGTCCCCCGAACTGCTGGGTGAGGGGTCCTGACTGGCTGATCTGCTCTGAACCCGAAGCCCATGCCCCTTGCCCGGGCCCCCCTGGGTCTGCCCTGGGAACTTTCTCCTTGGCTCACCTCATCCTAACCCAGGAGCCTGGCAGAGAGGCCCCTGCTTAGGCCTTCTCAGGGCCTCTGGGGGTTTGGAGTTGTTCTTCCCCTCCCCAGCTCCCCAGGCACACAGGAGCCTGCTGGCCCAGGGCTCCTGCCTCTCTCCTGGCCCCTGGCGGTGAGAGCTGCCTGTGAGGCCCTTCTGGCGCTCACAGGACAGTGAGGGGGAACATCTGCATTTGATTTGTAGCTCAACAGGGTTTGTCCCCAGCACGGTGCTAGGCTCACGGGGAACTAGGAGAGAGACAGAAGGTGGGCCTTCCTGTCGGGCTGCGCAGGGTGTGGAGGAGGGCAGAGTCTCACAGGTGGTGGGTGCTGGTGCCCCGTGGGTGAGCAGAGAGAGCAGGGCAGCTGGGAGCAGGGCAGCGAAGCTTCTCAGGCCAGAGTGGAAGTCAGATTTGTATCAACAGAGAGAGGACATTCCAGGTGAGGCCATAATGTGTGTGAAGACCCAGAGGTAGGATCCTGGACTGATTCTGGAGGATTGAAGGCGAAGGCGGCCAATGTAATTTAAGTGGGGGTTTCTGAGGGAGGCGAGCTGCAGAGGAAAATTGGAGGCTGGTGCTCTTCACTGTCAGCGTGAGGATCTCGGACATACGTGGTGTGTGGTTAGGAGTCCTGAGAGGCATTGAGGTGTCAGGTGACCTTTTAGCAATGGTTTGCTATATGGGTAGTGGTGGGGTGTATTAGTTTGCCGTCATCACAAGTTACCACAGATTAGCAGCTGAAAAGAACACAAATATGTTAACTCAGGGTTCTGCAGGTCAGAAGTCCAGGTGGCTTCACTAGTTTCTCTGCTTTGGGTTGTACAAGACTGAAACCGAGATGTCAGCTCACTGGCTCCTACGTGGCTGGAGGCCGTGGGAAAAATCCACTTCCAGGCTTGTCCTGGATCTAGTTCTTTGTGGCTGGGGGGTCGAGGCCTCATTTCCTTGCTGGCTGTGAGCTGGGGCTACCCTTCTCTCTTAGGCATCTTCCCCAATTCTGGCATGTGGACCCCTATATCTCAGAGCTAGCAGTAGTGGATGGAATCCTTCTGCTTGAAGCTCTCCAATTTCCGCTTTCTCTGCATCTCTTCAGTGCTTTCTCATTTGTTCCCCAACTCCTGGAGAACCATCTCTGCTTCTTAGGGCTCATCTGATTAGATTGGGCCCTCCCAGATAATCCAGGATCATATCTCTGTTTCAAAGTCCATTACCTTAGTCACATCTGCAAGTCCCCTTTGCCATGGAAAGTAACACATTCCCCGGGTCCAGGTTTTAGGGCTTGGGTGTCTAGGGAGAAGCGTTATTCTGCCTACCAAATGGGGCAAGCAGATTAGGTGGTTCTTGTCACAGTCCTGGCAAAGGGAAATGAGGGCTAGAACCTGGGGTGGGCAGGTGCCAAATCACTCAAAGGAAACTAGAGGAAGCTTGATGATCTGAGTGTGTGTGTGTGCGTGCGTGCGTGCGTGCGTGCGTGCGTGTGTGTGTGTGATGCAGCTGAGGCAGCAAGAGAAGCACGGGTACTCTCTGGTCGTCTGGGCGCAGGAGCCAATTAGGGGGCCAGAATGCACCTTTGTTTCAGACAGGATGACTTGGGGCGACGGCAGACTTCCTGCTAACCCCGACTGTCTTATGAGCAATTGGGCACCTCACCAGGAACATCAGACCGCAGATGCGAATCTGAGTGTGTGCATGGAAGCAAAGACTGAAAACCTGGGGTAGACCGCTGTATCTGAGGAGACAAAGTAGAAAGGAAATTGGTCTAGAACCTTGGAGGAATGCCCAAGTAGAGGTGGGAGGGGAGGAAGAGCTAGAGAGCGAAAAGGCAGGCACAGCTGGGCAGCTGGACAGGAAGGAGGGGTTCCGGGAGAGCCCCTTCCGGGAGGCCTGGCAGGGCCGGCGAGCTGGTTAGGAAGCACAGGCAGCAGAGCGGGGCAGAGGCCGGGGCCGGTGATGGCAAGGTCGTGGGCGATGAGGCTGCGCATTTCTGGCGCGGGGCTGAGGAGAGGCTGGGTGGTGTGCAGGGAGGGGGTGGGGTGCTCCCCAGGCTCCTGGTGCCCACAGCCCTGTGTGTGAGGGCCTTGGGAGTCCAGGAGTATTTGAAAACCAAGCAGCACTCCTGGCAGGAGAGGGAGAGGTATGATTTGGAAATAAGGCCCCAGAGTGGCAAGGGCTGGTGAGATGGAGAGTGGACCAGAAGCTTTAGTCCACTAAAGAAGAGGGCCAAGATGGCCCCATAAATATTTGTGGGTGGGGCCAAGCTCACAGAGAGCCCCCTGGCACCCTTGTGGTGAGGTTTGCATGTTGACCCAGTGCACTTGGAGGGTAGAAGTGGCAGCAGGCTGCAGAGGGGGAGGCAGGGCCTGTGAGCCTGGGTACGACTACCGGGGCGTGGACCTGGCAGGAAGCCATGGGGGTGGAGGCCTGGCCTGGGCAGAGGACAGGGCCGGGCGGGGTGGGAGATGGAGCCGCAGGGGTCTGTTCCTGGCCTCTCCTCTCTTCTGGAGTCTTAGGGGTCGAGGCCTCTGCAGTGCAAAACGCCCTGGGATGAAAGGAGTTAATTTATTCCAGGATGTTCACTCTGTCAAAGGGTCCCGTGGGAGGAGCCTGGGGAGCCCTGGGCCCCCCCACAGGCCTGGGCCCCTGAGCGTGCCAGCCTCCCTGATACTTGTGACATTTCTCGGGCCATTGTTTGAGGCCTCAGTGCCTGCTGCAGCACACTGCTCAGAGCCTCTTCTGGCCGTTTCACCCGCTAGTCTGCAGTGCTGCTCAGAGTTGGCTCCTACTGTTTTCCCAGCACCACCCGGCAGGCCAGGAATTAATTGGCTGCAGCAGGTGGTCCAGCCCATCTTTGTGGGTGCTCAATGCAGACTTGTGGGCATTGGGGCTGTCGAAACCTCAGCCCTTTGGGGGCCCCAGAGTTGGGGCAGCAGAGGTGGCTGAGAGGGAGAATGCAGAGGGGCCAGGTGGTGATGGAGACGTGGACAGCTGTGCCCATTCTAGGAGGAGGGCTGGGAGGACACCTGGGCACGGAGGAGCATGGGGGCCCTGGGACTCAGCACTGTTGCCTTGCCCGAAGCTTCAGAGTCCCCCTGTCAGAACCTGGGCCTGCCCTGCCCCCCACCAGGCCCCTATGACCACTGCTGCTCCCTGCCCCACCCCCCGCTCTCTCCACGGCCTCCCGCCCCAGAGGGAAGAGGAAATCTCGCCAGAGATCCATGTAAAAATAGATGTATTTCTGGATAAGCAGCGAGCCTGAAAAACGACTGAGCCAGAGTCTGCTCCGCTGACAGAAGATCTATGTACCAAATTCCTCTTCAAAATCTATTTCTCCAGAGATTTATTCTTGCAGGGCTCTGCTGGGCTGGGGAAGTTCCAGGCACCTGGCGACTGGGCAGCTGCTGCTCCACCCGTCCTGGGTGACTGTGTCCCGCCGTGAGCTGTGGTGGCGGTGTGGGCAGGCCGGCGCAGAACAGCCAGGGCTGAAATGCAAGAGGGGTTTGAATGCAAAAGGGTCATTCTCATGCATTACCCTGGCCAGGTCGGAAGCCAGCGATGCCCGTGACACCGTCCTGGCTGCGGAGAGAATAAGCGACGCTGTATTTATGTTCCCATCTAAATGCATGGATCAAAGCGGACACTTTAATCTATTCAACAACAGCCTGAGGATTAAAAAGTTGCGGGCAAATAGCACTCTTAAATTGGTAATATATTTTTGCTTGTCACTCGACAAATCATTTGGGGGAGTAACTCCGGGCCGGGTGGGGACCTGGAGACCTGAACCCGGCTCTCTCCTGGAGAGGGTCCTGCCCCCTAGGTGGGGCAGGAATCCCTTCTGCTGCTCTAGTTCCTGTGAGTCCAGTGGCTCAGACTCCTGGAGGGGGGTGGGAGCGGGAGCGAGTGGGGCAGACCAGGCCCGGGGCCACACCTCTAAACCTGTTTTAATCTCCCCAACCGCCTAGCAGCTGGTCACCGGGACGATCCCCATTTAACAGACCACGAGCAGGAGAGAGGTAGCTTTTCTGGGTCATGCCATAGTAAGTGGGCAAGTGGGCTGCAAAGCCAAAGGCTGTGACCCTGAGGCCAGGCTCTCGCCCCTCTGCTGGAGCTGCGGGGTGAGACTGATGCTCTCCTCGGGGGCCACCGAGGCAGCAAGGCCTCTGGTCGGGTGCTTGCGGCCCGGCAGCTTCCTTCAGTTCCCTCTGGCCTGGGTGTAAGGTGGGAGGATGATCAGGTCCCCGCCGGGCTGTGGTCACGCGGTGACGCAGGGGAGGCCCGGGGCGTGAGGGCGGGTGTTTGTGCTGAGCTCTGAGGGGTGTGAGGAAGGAAGTCAGGAGCAGGGCTTCGGAGCAAGCTGGAGGGAGGGGCCACCGAGTCGGGGAGAGAAGGCTGCCCGAGCAGGCGGGCTTGTGCGAAGGAAGGAGATTTGATTTGCTCTGTGTGGCCCCGCAGGGAATTGGGGCCTTACGGAGACCCAGATTTCAGCTTGGGAGGAGACAGAACTTTCTCACGTCACCAGAACTGGGCAAAGAGGGAATGGTGAGCCCGGGCTTGGGAGGTGTGTGAGTGAGGCGGTATGTGGGCTTGGCGAAGGTGTTTGACGGATAGACGTGTCTGCCCAGGGCGGCATCTACATGGGGTTTCTCCAAGCAACAAAGTATAAAATGCCATCAGCGGTGTGCTCAGCTATTTCCAGTTATTTTCTAGTAACAGAGGGTAAGAATAGTTGGGTAGTTTATGGTAACACATGAGCAAAAATAATTTTTTTAAGAGGCGGGGTTTTGGGAGTGTGTACATCATGATTCATTCTACTGATACATGCCCGGCTCAGGCCCTTATTAACCTAAGCTATGTGGGTGGCACAGGAGCGGGCTGGGTGGAAGGCGGCAAAGCTGGCTTTGGGTGAAAAGAATTCCTGCATCACCCCGTGCTGACCACGGTGGTCAGCGGCCGAACAGCAGACTCGGTACGGAGGCTGGTTTCTGTCAGCCTTTACCCAGCAGTATCCGTGTGTCCATCAGAGCCGCCTAATCTCTCTGAGCCCGCACTTCTCCACGCGGAAAGCCGGGCACACGGACCTTCTCTCCTTTGCTTCCAGAGGAGGCGTGAGAATCGGGGAAGCTGGCCTTGCTGTTGCTCGGCCTTGGGAGAAGGGCACAGTTCCTAAAGGGAGGGGAGCCCTGGGGCACCCCACAGTCTGGCTGCTCCCACCCGGACCTCTTCCTGCTGCATGTGTCCCCTTGGGCGGTGGTTGGTGGGGTGCACGAACTCCAGGGTCCCAGGCTGGAGCTTGCACATGGCCACTGGCACGTGGCCAGCTTGCACCATCTGTCTGTGCAGAAATGGAGCGCAGGTGTCGGGTTTGGGGTGCAGGTAATTGCTGACGGCTGAGCCAGCTCTCCCCACATATGGTCCCGGAGCTAGATGAGTCCCAAGTGTGCCTACAGCAGCCCTCCTGGCCCCCAGTCTGTGCCTCTCCGTTCTGGCGCCTTCAGCCCATTCCTCTCTGGGCCTCAGAACAGCTAAGCCAGAGAGGTCAGGGCATTATTGGATTCATTTTACCAGCGTGGAATTCGAGAAGTGGAGAGGTTAAATCTCTGGCCCATGGTCCCAGAGCCAGTCAATAGTGGGCCTGAACTAGCCCTCCAGGTCACCGACTCTTAATTCCATTTTCCTCGTGTGACCCAGCCAGCCACGCAGTTCAGCAAACATTTACTGAGGGCCTTCCTAGGGTCAGGCCCGAGCCAGGTTCTGTTCAGGGAGGGGGCGCAATTTTAACTCTCCTGTTCAGCCCCAAGTTGCATAGCTGTACCCCATGCCTGCATACACCACCCTCCTACAGGGGTTACCCTGAGCACAGATGCAGTGCTCACACCCTGATGATTCAGTGAGGCCAGACACCTTGGCCTGCCTGGCCGCAGTCTACCTTCGTGGCTTCATTCTTCCCTGTCCCTCCACCCTCCAGCCCAAAGTGCCGGCCCTTCCCCATGCCTGGGCCTAGCTACATAGGTCACTCTCCCACAGCTCCGCAGCTGCATGGGACTTCAGTGCTCTTTCCAGCTGGGCACTTGGCTTGTCTACACCTACATGTGCTTTCAGGCCAGCTCAAATGTGACTTCCTCCCTGCTGCTTCCTTTTATTCTCTACCCCTTCCTGACTCTCTCCTTCAAGGATTATTCCCTTCGCCATGCTTAGTGCTCTTTGCCTTGGCCTTTGTGGTAACAGGATGCTGCTTGGTATATAGTTTCATTGCGACTCCCCCTTTGCCCACTAGATTGTGGGCCCCTCAAGACACATTGTGGCCTCTCCAGGCCTGGGTCTGGGTCTTATTGATCTGTGACCTGCTTCCGCTCTCCAGGCTGGTGTCTGGCACCCTGAGGCGCTCAGGGATACACAGGAGATGGTGAGTGTGAAGCTGAGTACCCCACAATGCTAATACTGCTGCTGCTGATTTGGAAAAGTGCTTTAAAAACCTACAGAATCAGGAGAGTCATCCTAACAAGCCCTAGTTTTTAAGTTTTAGATGATTTTCATCATCAATCTAAAATCATGAGGCTAGCAGTAGCTTGACATTTATTGTCCTTTTAGTGTCTATACATAGTGTTATTGCAGTAGGAATATATACACATTCACATGTTTTTCAATGTCTGCACATGAGCAAAATGATTATTAGGACAATATTGAAGTAGTGTTACAGATCCTCATATGTGCATCGAGACATTCTGAACAAGATGGTGTGCTCCCCACCCCCCCACTGTGACCTCGGCTCTTACGGCCTAATGGGTGGAGTCAGTGGGTGTCTGTTGTCCTTGCAAGGGAGCTAACCCCTGGCCCAGCAAGATCCTCCACGCTCTTTGGATTTGCCTTCCTTCCTAGCACTGGGGCCAGTAGGCCTCTTTTCCTTGCCTGTAGGGGGCAGTGGGCAGTGAGCTTCCCTTGGCCAGGGGTGGGCCATCTTGTTATTGAGCGGGGACACATACAGGGGTCTTAAGAGGAGTGTGCTTCTCTGTGATCTGTCATCACACTTGTTATTTCAAGTCTCGCAGGGAGTAGGATGGTTAGATTTCTGTCCTCTGGGTTTTTATGGAAGACACGAAAAGAACTACTCTAAGTAAATTAGCAGGGAAGATGAAAGGCCTGCCTCTGCAGTGGGTACTGTGTGTGCAGCGAGCCAGGAGGGCTGTCTCTGAGGCTACAGCCTCACTGAGTGGGACTACAACCTCAATTCAGACAGTGGGCCCCCCCTCAGCTCCCAAATTGTAACTTCTGCAGGTTCTGATTGTGTCTGTGTGTCCGTGTTGAGTGTGTCCTTGTTGAGTGTGTCCCGTGGGCATGAACTTCTCCCTCTAGGTGCACCTGTGGGTACTGTGTGTGCAGTACCTAAGCAAGTGGGTGTGTGTATAGAAATGCACTTTGGGGTGAGTGTAGCTCTTTCTGGGTGTGTATCTTCTATATTGTGTGTGCATGTACATCTATGTTGCGGAGGTTGGAATTTTTGAAAACGGTCTCGGGAGTAAAGCTGAGGCTGGATTTGATAGGAACAAGTGTTGGAGTTGGTTGGCACAGGTTGCTCTGCCTTTATAGCGGAGTGTGGATGTGTATTTCTCCAGTGTGCCTCTGTCTGGGTGGGTGAGTGTGGGCACAGCTGTGCGCACCCACAAATGTGCACGCTCTGCAGACTGGTCTCTGCAGACTTTGCATGCCCAGCTCCGGTGGCTCCCCCTGGCTTGGTTGCTGCCTCTGGTCCCTGGTGGTTCAGCTTGCTGGTCTGCGGAGAGATCAACACCCTTCAAACCAGCTGCCTCGTTGGCTGTGGCTCACTCGCTTAGCCTCCCGAAGCTTGCAGTTGCCATGGAAACCAGAGTAGGTCTGTTTCTGTCTGCCACCAGGTCCCTGGGCTAGGGCAGCTGTGGGTCAAAGCCACTGTGGTGAGGGCTGGCCAGGGGGGAGGGAAGAGGGGTCTGGGGGACCCCCCGAGCCTGCTTCTCCTCACACACACCTGGGGCTTCTTTTCTGCCTCCAAATATGAGGGCAGGACCCTGCTGTCAGACAACTGGGATCAAAACAGCCCCGTTAGACAAGGGCCTGAGCAGTTGACTTTTGCCACACATACAACATCCTTTCCCGGAAAAAAAAAAAATCAAGACATATGCTAATTTCACATTACTGTGCATGTCATTTGTACACCATTAATTCAATGCCTAAAATAAAGTGGCTTTTAGGAGCGAGCCAGCGCTATCTGATGGGAGAACTATGTACATGATTTTGTGGCCTGGTTTTATAATAGGCATCTGCTCAGAGTTCACCGTATCGGGAAAACCTGAACATTAGAGTGTTAAGCATTGAAGAGATCACAGATCCTGTTTAGTCTGGAAAAACTGAGTAGCAAGCACAAACCTCACGATGTAAGCAAAGGCTAGTGCTTTGTTAGGGAAGCGCATGAAATAAAGTGGTGCAACCAGAAAGCAAAGCAAGGGGTGATTGGTAGGATAGTTAGGTTAGCGGTTAACTCTGGTGGCTAATGGGGAGGGGGACAGTAGATGGGGAGTAGGGACCTCTGAGGCGCTGATAACAGGGCCTGTCTCCGCCTGGGGGTGGAGACATGGATGTGTGGCTGGTTGTCACACTTCTGCATGTGTGATGCCTTTGGCAATGACAGTCTTCCATCCTGAGCTGGAAGCTCCTGGCTTGGCTTGGGCGGTAAGAGCTGGACAGGGGTAAGGGAACAAAGACAGGGTGGGGTCTTGTGCTGGGGTTCTGCAGCCGCCTCCAGCGCTCATGAGCCATGCAGCGCCGAGGAAGCCACTTAGCTTTCCCTGGCTGCAGTTTCTTCATCTGTAACCCGATGAGTACGCTGGACTTACTCTATTACAAGCTTTCCGGGTGCCGGCCTTCGTGCTAGTGGGGAAGCCGTGCTGCATGGCAGTCCCCGCTGAGCGCCTAGAGGGGCACAGACAGGGGGAGGCAGCTCTGGGGAGGCCAGAGTTGGGGCAGAGACTTCTGGTGACAACATGGAGGAGGTGAGTTTTGAACTGGGCCAGATTTCAACTGATGGAGACAGGGAAGGAGGAAGTGATGGTGCTGTCAAAGGGTGAAAGGACACCGGGGGAGAGCACAAACCCTGCTTTGGCCAGAGCATACCCTTACAGCATGGAGTTGGCGTCATTGTTGGGAGCTCCTATTCTTTGGGGGCACCTTGACTAATACAGCACATCTCCACCCCACCCGGCTCAGGGCCTTGCTCGCTGGGTAACTGAACTGCTCTGAGTGTGTCACAACTGGGAGCAACGCCTAAGCCACCAGTAAAACGTCCTTGCAGACAGGAACCCAGAAGTCACCAGAACACCACACCAGGCCAGGGCTGGTACCTGCCTTGGGTCAGGCACTGTTCTGGACACCAGGGGTGCAGCAGTAAAGTGCCAGAGCCCCTGTCTGCAGAGACTTACTCTGGGGAAGTCCAGGGGGATACCTCCATCACCCAACACACATTTGGGGACTTGTCCACTGTGTGATTCTATATTTCCCCTGTATTATCTAATGAAAGCCTTTCTAGAATGTTCTAATTTCATCTGGGTGGACTGTGAAGAAAAAGGAATGTCCATCCACATTTAGATCAGGAGAGATGGGTGTGGGACAGGTCACGTCTGGAGATTGGGCGGGGCGGTGGTGTCAGTAGGGTGCCCCGGTCCTGCTGGAGAGCCTGGAAAGACGGGACTTCTCAGATTGCTGTTGACGGGAAACTTAGACCAGGAACATAGCCAGCCACGATCACATCCCTCCTCTCCGGCTCTTTCATCCACCTGGAAGTCTGCGCCTCGCGGCCTACATGGCTTTGCTTTGGTGACTCCACATTTTGTCCTGTTCTTGACTGTCCCAGCCAGTGGCCTCTGAGCCTGTCCCCTAAACTGTCCTTGCCTAAAAGAGAGCAGTAGCAGCAGCACCACAGAGAACCACACACAGCATCTTGGCAATAGCTCCTCCCTCAAGGGTCAAGAATGAATCAAGGCCAGGAGAATTGGCAGTCATAGTGCCCTGGCCTCGTGTGGTGTTCCGGTGACTTCTGGGTTCCTGTCTGCAAGAACGCTTTTCTGGGTGGCTTAGGTGGTATTCCCCAGTTGTGGCACACAGAGCAATTCAGTCACCCAGCGAGCAAAGCCTTGACCTGGGGGTGGAGATGTGCTGTATTAGTCATGGTGCCCCAGAAGAACAGGAGCTAGATATAGGTAAGTAGGAATTGGCCCACACAGGTATGAGTTTGAGAAGTCACGTGATCTGCAAGCTGGGAAACCAGGAAAGCAGGTAGTGGTATTCAGTCCAAGTCAGAAAGCCAGAGAACCGGGGAGCCTGGGCAGGAAAGGTGGGTGTCCCAGCTCAATTAGAGAACACATTTGCCCTTCCTCTGCCTTTTTGTTCTAGTCATACCCTCACAGATTAGAGGGTACCCACCTACATTGGCAAGGGTGGTCTTTACCCAACCTCCCTTTTCAAATGCTAATCTCTTCTGGAAATGCGCTCACAGACACACTGCTTTAGCCCACTCAAGTGGACATGTTAAATTAACCATCGCACAAGCTCAGTCCCCTTACTTCCTGGCTGGCAGCCTAGTTGCTAGAACTCACTTTACTCATCTTCACCTCTGGGCCTTTACTCCATTATCATCCCCAGTACCCCCCTAGCTAAATGCTACCTGCGGAAGCACTGAGCTAGACTGGCAACAGGTTCAGGGGTCACCGGGCCATGTGGCACTCTCAGCTCTTCCCTTTTCTATTTGCATCTTGGTGAGTCACAGAAGCCCTGGCCTCTGTTTACTCCTAGGTGTGAGGAATCTGGCAGGCTGATGGGAGGATTATAGGATGTGGGTGGTCCTCTGTTCAACAGATGGCTGGATTCAGCGACTTTGCTTCTTTATTTGGAAAAAGGCAGGGCGTGCAGAACTTATTTTGAATGCAGCTTCTGAAAAGTCCGCCTCCTCCATGAAGCCTCCCAGATCACCACAGGCATCCTCCATCTTCTCCAGTCCTGTGTGTCTTCCTTTGGAAGCTAATGCTTCCAAAGTGTGTGGTGGTGGTGGTGGTGGTGGTGGTGGTGGTGGTGGTGGTGGTATGTGTGTGTGTGAGAGAGAGAGAGAGAGAGAGGGGGAGAGAGAGAGGGAGGAGGGGGACTGGTGAGGTGCTCCATCATCTCTTCCCCAGTTCTGGCGCACACACGGTACCCGGATAGTGATTGCTGATTGGGGGGTGGTGGCCATGAGCTTCCCGGGGGAACGAGAGCCTGAGGTCTGGTCTCTGGCCTTGGCAGCCAGGACAGTGTCCAGACTGGCCACAGAGTGGAGGGCTGGGGAGGGGCCTGCAGCTGTCTTTTTGACTCCCCCATCCCCATCTCTATTTGGGGGCTCCCACCTCCTCCTCCTTGACCTTGTTTCTTGTTGGCTCAGCCCTGTCCTGCTAACGAGCTGAGCCAGCCGCCTGGCACCCGCCTCTCTGATGTGCTGACTCAGTCCTGCGGCTCCGCTTCCTCTGCCCTTGTTTGAAAATACCAAGTTAATTGCTCTCCAGCTTCAGGCTGCACTGGCAGGGGGCACCCCCCCTTTATCCTCCCCTTCCTCGTGCCTTGGGAGGGGGACAGGCCAGTGTTCTCCAGCTCTGGACCTGCCCTCTCTGAGCAAGGCAGGTGGGGGCCGGAGAGGGGGCGGGGGAGGCAGAGAAGGGAATGGGCTCGCACCCTGCGCTAGGAGAAGTGGGGGGTCAGACCTGCACTCCTGGAGCGTGGTCCCCACACTTCCTGGCCTTGGGACCCAGGAGATGCCAGTCGTGCCAGTCTGGCCCAGGGTGGGGGCTGTGAGCACTGGTGGGTGACCTCTCGGGACTGTGCCTAGGGTGAGGGTCAGGAGAGGGTGACGGAGCTGGCATGGAGACTTCGGCCTCAAACAGGCAGGAAGGAATATAGGGGGGCAGAAAAAAGGCGGGTGGGAGGGAAGAGGGGAGGCCGGACAGAAACCCACAGTGACCCTCACACGGGGAGGCCCTCATTCATTCCCCTGGGATGGGCTACGGACACTCTCTGGGGGTGTCACCCCGTTTAACAGCGGCGCCTGCTCTTACCACCCGGAGAGATTCCAGGCCAGCAGCTGGGGAGTCCTGGAGGCCCCTGAACTGTGCCAGAAGTTAACCCTTTAGGTGCTGGCTCAAGCGGAGGACCGGGAGGGCAGTGTGGGGTGGAGGGAGGCGTGCACCCCTGGAGCCCAGTCTTTCCTGTTCTAGCAGCCCGGCCCGGGGCAGGGTCTGCGTCCCTTTCGCTCACTGATGTGTCCGGGTGCGCGTAGGAGGGGCTCTGGTCTTTGCTGAGGCACGGTGTAGACAGGTGAATGTCGGCCTGGCGCCCCTAGTGGGGGTGGTGGGTCCTGGACCCTGTGACATGGCTGGGGAAGGCGCCTCATGCCAGCCCGTGGACAGAGGCTGTCTGAGGCAGGTCTGCAGCTTGCGGCCCCCAGGCCCCTTCTTTGAGACCTTGAATTCTGGGCTCCCCTTGTGCAGACTGGCCCCTGGCCACACCCCAGCGGGCCGGGAGGGGCTCGGGATGTGGTGCTGAGGCAGACCGGCCTCCGCAGCCCCGGGCCTGGGTGATGCCCACTGATTCAGACTTTTCTTACTGCTATGAAAAAAGAGGAAGAAGGAAGAGACAGGATTAGAAAGGAGGCTCTAATCCCCTGGTGATCTTGAAGGCACAGACAGATGAAAGAACCTTCTTGGCTGGGGAGGCGGAGCCTCCTGGGAGAGGCAGGTGTTTCTGGGTGGGTTTTTTTGACCACAGCATCTTTGCAATGACCTGGGTGAGGGGGTCGGGCGCTCTTGCCCCTTTTCTCTCCCTCCCCCTGTGGGTGCCCAGGAAGGTTGGCAGGTGCCCAGAGAGGGCGTGGGGGTGGGAGAGGGGCCTCAAGCAGCACCAGCGTGACCCAGGGTGGACTGGCCTCTGGGCTTTGTCTTACCTGAAGAGCAGTTTCTGTGTTTCTTCAAGAGGGGGTCACGTCTGCTCCTCTTCCGACTTCTCCAACCAGAGGCTTCACTCAGACTGTGCAGCAGGAAGGAAGAAAAGGGGAACAGAGACAGAGCACAAGCCAGTGGGCGTCCTCATAAGACGGACATCGACCATGGACTACAGACCCCCGAATACACCTGAGGTTAGGATTAGGAATCTGGGGGACTCTGATGGCTGGGCCAGTTTCAGTGCTTTCTGGAGTCCTGGAAGGGGGGTCCAGCCTGAATAGAGAACCCCCTGGCCCCCCCCCAGCTGATTTGGGGCATCACATGCTCCTTCTTCTCTTCCTTACTCGGGTCTCCAGCCAGCCCGCTGGCTTGATGAATTAGCCCCATAGATATTCCGTCTGGAAAGCAAACACATATCATATATATCTCTGACAAGTTATTATTCTCCCTTATCAGAATTCGGGTGCATCCTGCGCCCACCATTACTCACACTGCACCCCCGCCCTGCCTGGGACCCAGCCCGCCACGCGGCAGAACCCGGCTGGGCCTGCTGCGGGCCCTGCTCGGCGCGATGTGTGCCGTTAGTCTGTCACTGTGTGAGAGTCTGAGTGTGTGTGTGTGTGTGTGTGTGTGAGTCTGAGTGTGTATGTGGGTGTGAGCACTGTGTGAGTGTATTTGGGTGTGTTTGAATGTGAGTATATTTGAGTGAGGGTGTGTGAATGTGTGTGTGAGTGTAGGTGAGTGAGTGTGAGCGTGTGAGTGTGTGTGTAGGTGTGAGTGTGTGGGCGTCCTCCAGGCTGGAACCCAAGTGGAAGTGTTCCTGGCCCCTTTTGGCCCAGTGGCCTTACTGGACATTGTTCCCAGGCAGATGTTGCCGCCCAAGACGAACCTGGTGGTGTTCTCGGCCTTTGGTTCGCTCACTGGAATCAAGAGCAGGAGTTTTATTCCAAAGAATGTTCTGGTTTGGGCTTCATCCGTGTCTACCTTGTGGGACTAGGGTGAGTGCCCCCCGCTCTCCTTGCTGCTGTGCCCTCCACTGGCCTGGCCTGGGCAGGACTAACTGCTCAGCCCCCTCCCATCACCCAATGGCTGGTTGGAGCCACCTCCAGGCCCCTGAGGTGGCGGAGGTGGGGGGCTGGCAGGCCTGGCGAGGTGGCGCCCTGATGAATGAGATGTGAGTATTAGTGCTCTCAGCCTGGCTGTTGGGCTGTGATTTGTCATCTTTCACCCAGCACATTCCCATTTCCCCAGAGGCAGGCTCCATATTAACAAGTCCTCTACTTAGGAATATAAATGGGGCATTTGGAATTGTTCCTGACAGCCCCGAAGGCCGTTAATGCACTCAGGTCCTGGCGTGGGGGTGGGGCCTGGGGGATGCTTAGGCCTCGGAGTTCCATGCAACCCACCCCTCAGAGCTGATGGGAACGGAGGCAACTGCTTCCCCTCTTGGGGGCCATCTCTGTCACCGTCAGTGGCTGCTGTCACCTGAGAGCCAGCCCATTCCTGTAAGAGTTTCTCCTGCTTCTGGGGGTCTGTACCCTCCAGTGTTGGGAACCCTCCTCCTCTTCCCTGCCTGCCCCTCAGGGCACGTCGGATCTTGCATGGGGGTGGGGGGAGACAGAGGACGCTCTGGCCTCCAAATAGAGTTGGCACAGCTAACTGAGCAGGCCTGATGGTTCCAGCCCAGCCCTGTCTGGGGTGATAGGGATGGGGGGGATAGAGGGAGGGTACCTGGGGAAGGGAAAGCCAGATGTCCCTGAGAAGTATTCTGGGTCCACAGAGAGGTGCGCTGAGGTGACCGCTAGGGAGATCGGCAGGAGAGGTGTCAGCTAAGGGGCGGTGGTAGAGGGAGAGTGAGGGAAGGCTTCCAGAAGGGCGGCTTGGTCAGGCAGGCTTTATCTGAGAGTTGAGTTTGCCTGAGGAGACCACTGGGGGGAGGGACAGGCCGTGTTTGGAGGTTGCTGTGGGCAGTCACTCCGGGTTTGGGTCATTGCCTCAGAATCCTGGAGCCCACCTCTACATCAGCTAGGGAGGAAGTGGAAGCAGGTGAGGTGGAAAGGGTGAGTGGCCTTGACCTGCAGCGTTCAGGTCTCTCAGGTCCAGAGTCTGGGTAGCGGCTCAGGTGCTCAGGGCTTTGGTGCTGGCACATCGAGTGTGCCCATTGGGGGCAGCTTCCCACTTTGCCTGGGGCTGGGGCCTCCGCAGCGGCCTGGATGGGTGTAGATGTGTTGGTTGCAGTTAGCCTCATGACCACTAGAGGGCACTGCTGGCCCGCATTTCTCTCATGACAGAGGAAGGCCCAGGGCGGCGCTGAACCCCGGCCCCGGCGGAGGGGAGCCAGCGCGGGAGGCCGGGGCCTGCTTCCTGGCGCGGGAATGGGTGCCCCTTCTGCTTTTCTGGGTTGGAGCCTCCGCGGCTTTAGCTGTTCAATCTCAAGTTAGGAAAGAAAAATTCCTGGAAATTTGAAGCCATGGGAAAAAGGCATTTTGTTTAAACACTAATATTTATAATACTTTTTTTAGAGTCCTTTATAAGAAAGTCTTATGAAAGTTAAAAGGCTTGGGCCTCCCTGGTGGCGCAGCGGTTAAGCGCTGCGCTGTGGAGCTGTCGGCAGCAGCGACGCGAGTTCGACTCCCGGCCGGGGAGAATCCCACATGGTGTGGCAGACCTCTCCTGCCTCGCCCGCTGCTCCCCTCAGCAGTGTATTTCTGATCTGCCTGTTCTGCTCCCCACTCTGTCTCTGGTGAACCCTCTCGCCGCCCCACACCTCTGGCCTGTGCCCCAGCTTGTATGTATAAATAAATAAAATCTTTAAAAAAAAAAAAAAAAGAAAGTTAAAAGGCTTTGTAGAAGACCACGGAACTGGGGGTCAGTGTCATGAACTTTGGTGCCAGACTGTCTGCTTGGAATCTCCAAACTGTCGGGTGACCTTGGGCGTGATAAATAACATCTCCGAGCCTCAGTCGCCCTCCATAAAATGGGGATTACAATACCTGTTAGGTCGCTCAGCATATGCCTCATATGTAGTCAGTGTGCTACTGCAGTGACTTCATTTCATTTGATTTACATGGAACAGGAAAGGCCTGAGTCACAAAACACCTTTATCTCCTATTAATATATATTTTTAAAGATTTATTTATGCATACAAGACCTGGGGTGTAGGTCAGAGGTGTGGGGGTGGTGACAGGATTCACCAGAAACAGAGTGGAGAGCAGAACAGGCAAATCCACTGAAATACACTGCTGAGGGGAGCAGCGGGTGAGGCAGGAGAGGTCTGCTGCGCCATGTGGGAAGCTCCCTGGCCGGGGATCGAACTAGCGCTGCAGTGGCTGCAGATAGCTTCATAGTGCTGTGACTTAACCCCTTGCGGCACCAGGGAGGCCCTTTTCTATTAATACTTTAAAGACCGCCCCAACACACTGAATTTTTCAAGTAAAAATTTTAGAAAAACTTCCTCCAACCCTGACATGCCCTAAACCCTATTGAGGGTGAGTGAGCACCAGTTTGCACCCTCATTTATCTCTCACATTTCCCGAGGGGTGATTGTCTTCTGGGCACCCCTAGAGCTCCTCTGGGGGTTGGGGGACACTTACGTCTTCATCCTGTTGCCACAACTTAAGTTGCTGGCACCGTGGCCCCATGGCGCCGGGTCACAGATCCACCGTGGAATCCTCTAGCTCTTGCTTCTCCCACTGCACATTAGGTTCACATTCACTTGCTGTGAAACCACCATGCCTGAGTCGCACCCCCAGAGCTTCCGACTCACTTGCCTGGGCCGGGGTGCCAGCATCAGGCTGACTAAAAGTTGCCCGGGTGGTTACTCCACACTGTGGAGTGTGCAGGGCAGAGGCCACTGCTGCAGAGGAGCTGCCCCGGCCCGCAGCTGTGCTGCCTCACAGAGTTCTCTCTCCATTTAGGAAAAGAAGTTTGGTTCAATTTGGAAAGCCCTTTGGGTTGCTAGTGAGAAGACCTTCGTTCTAGTCCTGGCTTGGAGTTTTATTTTAAAAAAAGTTAACGCATTTTTATCGCGGTAACGTTGGTTTAAGCCCTGCGCATTCTGGTGGACAGCTGTAGTTTGACGTCTGTGTCCATCACCATCACCACCGGGAGTCTAATTTCCATCCATCACCATGCCCTTGCCCTTTACCCAGTTCACCTACCCTGCCACCCTCTCCCCTCTGGTAACCTCCATTCTTCCTCTGTACCTAAGATTTTTTTGTTTTGTTTGCTTTATCCTTTATATTCCACCTTTAAATAGATCGTACGGTATTTGTTTTTTTCCTTTTGACTTTTTTCACTCATCATTACCCCCGAAGTTCCCTTTATATTGTTTCAAATGGCAATATTTTATCTCTTTTTTGAGGCTGAGTAGTATTCATCTGATATATATGTGTGTGTTTATGTATTTAGGTATGTATATCTATCTGTATCCACCTCCATGTCTTCTTGTCTCCATTTCTTGGTTGTAAATAGTGCCTCAGTGGACCTGGGGTAGACAGTGAGCAGGGAACGTACATCTTTTTGAGTTAGTGATTTTGTATTCTCTGATTGGCTTGTTTTTAATACCGTATAGGTCTTTGGTACACCACCTGCTTCTGTTTGCTCATTTGTTAAATTGAATGAGTGATTACATGGAATATAATGAAACAAAGCAAAGGAACAAGCAAAACCAAAACAAACCTTGCAGAGTGGGTGGGGTGGGGAGAGATGTAGCAAAGGAGGAAGGGCCCAATGCATGATGGTATGATTGGTCTATGCCCAGTGCATAGAGGATACTGGGGCTCTGGGGTGAGCATGGTGTGACAACATACATCTCTGGCGGTATATACCTGTACCCCTAAGACAGTGCTTGAAACCATTGTTATCTCAACAATATTAAAACAAAAGCCCAGCTTTTACCTCACAAACAAAATTGCGGTGAGTAGCGCCTGTTGGGTCTAGGGCGTCATCCTCTGTAAGGGTCAGATACTGCAGTGAGTTTATATGCTCAAAAGAATGAGACACCCACAACAGTTTTTCTCACTTTTCTTCTAGAGAGAGGGATTGCATGGGTCGGCCAGGGCCACTGCGACGAAGCCCTGGAAACGCATTGCCTCACGGTTCTGCTTCCGGGGCGAGAAGCCCCAAACCAAGGTGTGGGCAGAGCTGCTTCCTTCTGTGGGTCATGAGAGAAAGGCTGCTCCGGGCCCCTGTCTCCTCGGCTGGCTTTCTTTCCATCCCGTCACTCCGTCTTCCTGCTGTGCATGTGTTATAGGGACACCATTCGTGTTGTATCACAACCCCCTCTGCAGACCTCATTTTAACCTGACTACCTCTGTGAAGACCATGTCGCCAAATGAGCTCACCTACTGAGCTCTCCAGGACCGGGGTGTCTACAGAGCATTTTTGAGGGACATGATTCACCCAAAACAGACCCAAAACAGGGTCTTGATTCAGAAAAAAGCAGCAAGACCAGCAAACTAAAACCACTGGAGGGGGACAGAGTGGAGTGCAGAGGCCAAACTCAGCCTCCATTACCCAGGGACCCCCCCCACACCTCCCTACCTCGGGCCCCCTCTCTGGAGTCTGATTTGTCCTCCAGAGTATGGGGTCGTGGGTGTGGCTTGGGGTGAATGGAACAAAGAGTGTGTGGCGCAGCTCAGGGTGGGGGCACCAGGCACCCTCCAGTCTAGGTGAGTGACACTCCCTGAGCGTGACTCACACAGTGTGGGGGTGGGGGGCACACAAGAGGGGGCAGGGGTCTGCACCGTGGTGCCTTTCAGCTCCACAGCAGGTCGATGCTGGAGGCTTGGCAAACTCCCCTCCTGCCTTGCTGTGGGTTGGGGAGAAAGGTGGGAGGACAGGAACACTGGGGAGGAAGGGCCTCATGTAATATTCAGGCCAGGCGGGGCCCAGGGCCTTGTTCCTATAATTGATAAACGTGCAGCCTGCCTCCCTCCCTCCCCTGTCTGCACCAGGGATGCACCAGGCAGAGGGTGGGGGTATGTGAGGGGTGCGCCTGCTGCCCGCCAGGTGTGCATCCATATTTATCAGGGGTGAGTTCCTGGGAAGCAGCCGGATGCTGAGAATGCTGGGCTATCTGCTTGGACCAGCTGCTTCCTTTCTGGCCAGCTACTGGAAGGAGATTCCGGAATGGCACCCCGAAAAGTAGCATTGTAATGTCTGATTGTAATGTCTGATGATTTCTGTGGTTTCAATAATCAGACTGTGGTTGATATTAAATCACCAACTTGAAGTCAACAGGCTCACAAAACTGAAAATTTAACACTTTGGCCCAAAGTGTATACAGTATAAAGAAGAAACAGGGGCTTAGAAGCGGAGTAATCCACAAAGCAAGTTGCTTAGGGGTCATCTGGACTATGTTGCCAGACTGCGTTGGGCTGTGTCTGTTTTCCTGGTGTCACCCTTGATAATGGGAGCTCTGTGACAGAAGGGGCAAGGAGGGGAGGGGTGGACTGGCATACAGAGGGGTGCCTAGGGGAGCCCTGTGGCCCCATCTGTGCCAGTAATATCACAGAGCCCCTTGTAGATTTCCAAGTGCCTTCTTACCTGTTCTCTCTACATTTAGCTTCCACAGCAGCCCAGTGGGGGCATGTATTGTTATCAATGTATTAATATTAATCTAAAAGCTATTATAATTTTGGGTTTAAACTCAAAAACCTTGTTATCTACATAATTTAAGAGACTAATGCATTTAAAAGAAGTATTAGTTTGTGTTTTGGGGCACATAATGTATAAAGATATAGTTTTGTGACAATGACTGAAATTGGTGGGAATGAAACTGGAAAGAAATACAAGTTTGCATGTTTCTTTTAAGTTAAGTTGCTATAAATACAAATTAGAAGGTTACGATATTCAGTGTAATCCCCATAGTAAACACAAAGAAAATAGCCATAGAATGTATACAGATGGAAACAAAAAAATAATTAAACATTTTATTACTACTGATTCTACAGAAATAAAAGATTGTAAGACAGTACTATGAATAATTGTATGCAAACAAGTTGGGTAATCTAGATGAAATGGAAAAGTTCTTAGAAATATAAAACCAAAACCAACTCACAAAGAAATAGAAAATCTGAATAGACTTATAATTAGCAAGGAGATTGAATCAGTAATAAAAAGATTCTCGTGAAAAAGAAGAGTTCTAAACACAGTTTCACTTTTGAATTCTATCAAATATTTAAAGAATAATTAATAACAATGCTTCTTGAATTTTTCATAAAATGGAAGAGGAAGGGACAATTCTTGAGTCATTCTATGAGGTCAATACCTTGATACCCAAACCAGAAAAGATACCCCAAGAAAAGAAAACTGCCGGTCAATATCTCTTATGAACACTGATGCAAAAACCATAGAAAAATACTAGCAAAAGTTCAGCTGCATGTTAAAAGGATATTCCATGGATGAGTGGAGTTTACTATTAGAGTTGAGAGATGATTCAAAATACAAAAATGGATCAATGCAATATAGCACATCAGTGAATGAATGAAAAAAAAGGACATGTTAATCTCAATTGATGCAAAAAAGAATTGGACAAATTTAATACCCTTTGATGATAAAAATATTAAAAGATGGGAATAGAAGGAAACTACCTGTACATAAAAAGCTGTACTTGAGAAACCCACATAGAAAATGGTGAAAGACTGAATGCTTTTTCCTTAAAGATCAGGAATAAGGTAAGCATGCCCTCTCTGACCAGTTCTATTCAACATAATATTGAAATTCTAGCCAGAGCAATTAGGTAAGAAAAGGAAATCAAAGGCATCTGAAGTGAAAAGGAAGAACTAAAACTGTTTGCAGAGTATATGATCTTATATATAAAATCCCCTAAATATTTCACAAAAAAATTGTTAGTATAAAGGAATTCAGCAAAGTAGCAAGCAACAAAGTCAACATGCAAAAATCAGTTACATTTCTATATAATAAACAATCTGAATGGGAAATTTCAAAATAATATACAAAGGCACACAAAAGAAAAAAATTAATAATTAACCAATGAGTTTAAAGATTTTTTTTAATTTATTTATATTTTTTACATTGTATATTCCCCTTGGGTAACCCACCACCAATTCACCTGTGATCCATCACCATCGTCTCTTGTGCTCTTTTCTTCCCCATTTTGAGCCCTTATCCTCCCCCTCCCTTGCAGGGTGCCTTTCTCTTGTTTGGTTCCCCTATATTCCTGTTATGAGTGAGACCATTAGATATTTTTCTCTTTCTTTCTGGCTTATTTGCTGAGCATGATCCCTTCTAGCCAATGAGTTTAAAGATTTGTACAATGAAAACTATAAAACATTGCTAAAGAAATTGAAGAAAATATAAATTGAAACACATGTGCATGCATTTACAAGACTTAAAATTGTTAAAATATCAACACTACAAAAATGATCTACAGGTTCAATGCAATCCTCATTAAAATTCTAATGACCTATTTTTTGCAGAAATAGAAAAATTCACCCTAAATTTTGCATGGCATCTCAACGATCTCAAGTTGTCAAAATAATCTTGCAAAAGAACAAAACTGGAGGACTCACACTTTGATTACATCAAAGCTACAATAATTAAAACAGTGTGGTACCGGCACACAGATAGACATATAGACAAATGGAACAGAATAGAGATCCCAGGAATAAACCTTTATATACATGGTCAAATGACCATTCAATGGGGAAAAGACAATCTTTTCAACAAATAATGCTGGGAAAACTGGATATCCACACAAAAGGAATGAAGTTGCACACTTACCTAATACCATATATAAAAATTAACTCAAAATGGATTGATGACCTAAATATAAGTCCTAATGTTATAAAAATCTTAGAAGAAAATATTGGACAAAAGTTTCATGGCAATAGATTTGGTGATAATTTCTTGGATATGGCACTCATGGTGCAGATAACAAAAGAGACAATAAACAATTGGACTTCATGAAAAGTAAAAATTTTTATGCATCAAAAGATACTAACAATAGAGTAAAAAGGCAACCTATGGAAAATGTTTGTGGGAGAAAATATTTGTGAATCATTACTGATAGTCCTAGTCATAGCAATTAAGCAAAAAAGGAAATAAACGGCATTTAAATTAAAAAGGAACAAATAAAATTGTCTTTACTGCGAGTATGAGATTATGTAGAAAATCGTAGACACCACAAAAAACTGTTAGAACTAATCAGTTACTTCAGTGAAGTTGCGGGATAATAAATCAAAATATGGAAATCGGTGTGTTTCTATACTGCTTACACTAAAAACAAAAGATAGCCTAAAAGCAGAGTATCTGAAAAAGAGATAAAGGAAATAATACCATTTACAGTAGTATCAAAAGCAATAAAATACCAATATCCTAGAAAGTGAAAGATCTGTACATTGGAAACTTGAAGACTGATGAAAGACATTAAAAAAGACACATGTAAATGGAATATATTCCATGTTCATGGGCTGGAAGAATTAATATCGTTAAAAATGTCCATAGTACCCAAATTCTTAGGCAATCCCTCCCTATCAAAATTCTGCCGTTTTTTATAGAAATAGAAAAAATTTCAGTGGAATCTCAAAAAAACTTGAATAGCAAAAATAATCTTGAGAAAAGAGAATAAAGCTGGAGGCATTGCACTTCTTGATTTCAAACTATGCTACAAAGCTGTAGTATGTAAAACAGTCTGATAATGGCATAAAAATATACACAGACCAATGGGGTAGAATTAAGAGTCCAGAAATAAACCCTCACATTTATGGTCATATTTGACAAGGGAACTAAGGATACTTAATGGGGGAAAGGATAGACTATTCAATAAATGGTGTTGGGGAACTAGATAACCATATGCGGAAGAATCAGATCGGGCCTCTGTCTTACAACACTCATAAAAATCAACTCAAGATGGATTAGAGACTTAAATATAAGACCTGAAATCATAAAACTGCTAGATGAAAACATAGGGAAAAATTTCTTTGATGTTGTTCTTGACAACATTAAAAAAAAAAAGGAACAACAAAAGCAAATTAAAAGTTTTCTTTACAGTAAATGAAACAACAAAATGGAAAGGCACCCTATACAATGGGAGAGAATATTTGCAAATCATGTATTTGATAGGGGTGTCAATATCCAAAATAGATAAAGAACTGACACAACTTAATAGCCATAACACAAGTTGATTATAAAATGGGCAGAGAAACTGAATAGACATTTTTCCAAAGAGCATACAGATGGCCCACAGGTACATGAAAAGGTGTTCAACACCACTAATCATCTGGGAATTGCAAATCAAAACCACAGTCAGTTAGAATTTTGCACCTGGGTATCCCTCCATTCTGAGGGACAAATCTCGTCCACCGTGATTGCCAGGGCCGTGGGTCTTAGCACAATGAAAATCCTCTCTCTTGAATAGCCACTCACTGCTGGGGAATGATGAGACATTTATTACCTTTCCTGCTTCTTTCTTCCCTGGAAGTGGATTGGGCCAGTACAATCTCACAATAGCTCTGTACTTTCACCATGTAATATCCATAACTGATCTATCATAAGAATTAGGGCCGTAAAAAAGTAGAAAGTACAATTTCATGTAGTGAGCTCTCTATTGCGGAGATATTCAGTCAGTTTTTAATAATGGATGGAACTGTTGGATACCATAGTGATTCCTAAATTTGCCTGAGTGTCAGAATCACCTAGAATGTTTGTTTTTTGCTTTAATTTTTTGAAGCAATATATGCACATATTTTACAAAGCAAATAACACCAAAAGGCTTATAATAAAATAGAATGAATTCCTGTCCCAGCCTTCTCTGCTCATCTTTGTTTTAATTCTTTCTCCTAGTATATATAAACATCTTCATTACTGTAATATATGATACAAATCTTTTGATTCATCATATCTAGCTAGCTATTGACTTCTGTTTATGATAGATAAGAATTTTGTTGTCTTAACACCCCCCATATAGCTGTACTATAATTTAAAACATGTCAACATTTATTATTTACAGGATTATACCTATGTCTATAATCATAACTGAATATTATGAGTTATAGCTGAATATTAGATTGTAGTATTCTTTATTCCCTTTCTTGAATTTTTTCAGAAGTTAATAATTTTTAATTTGCTTAGTTTTATGAGGACTCATTATCTCCTAACAGCCTTTCTGTATGATTACCACAAGACCAGCCTCATCAGGCAATCTATCAGTTTCCTTAAAAGAAAATTGAGACACTCCTTCCAGAGACTTCCATTTTTCTTCTTCCTGGCCTGATCACTCTTGAGACCTGCTGCCCCCCTCTTATCCTGGGTCTTTCTGTTGCTGCTGTTCTTGGATTTCCTTTGCCTCTCTCCTATACTAGATTTCTTGTTTTAAATTTTTCTGCCTTTGTCTTTCGTCTTTGATTTGGAAAAGTACATCCCCCACTTAGTTTCATTGGATTGATAATGAAAATGCAGAGGTATGGTGATAACATCCCTGTGCTTGCAGTCAGTGTCCGGATGGACCGGCTGTCATCTATGTGTTGTGAACAGTTTATCATTCTAGAATCTTCCACCTTCACTCAGGAGATTCCCTTTGCTTCCGTCCATCCTTTCTTGGCTGACTCTCTTGTTTTGGTGAAGAATAGCCTTTGTAGCTTCATGAAAAAGTATGGAAGAGAGAGAGATTTTGCAAAATTGAGAATTTTAATTATTCTACTTCATACCAGATGATAGCTTGGCTTGTTATAGAATTTTTTGGTCATTTTTAATATCATTCACCAATATTTGTCATTCCTCATTTTCTGGGCATATTATAGGACTGCATGCCCCCATCTCTTTGAAATTGGGCTTTGTGATATGATTTGTTTTAGACAAAGTGTGAGTAGAAGAAGAAGGCACTGCCTGGGTAGACGTTAAGATAGTGTGCAAGTCAGGCATCATTTAATTATGGGGCTGAGGAATGCATTGTAAGGCACGGTTGTCGTTGTGCAAAAGTCCTAGGCACGGCCCCCCACACATCTAGGTTGTGTATGGGAACCACCGTGTGCGTGTGGGCCGTCCTTGATGAGCCTCAACGGGCAGCAGATGCCTGTAACTCCCCGTTTCCTCCTTACTGCCGTGACTGACAGCTCGTGAGCAGCATGCTGGAGGCTCTGCTCTGTCAGCTTGGGCCCTTGAGTGAGAAAGGCTTGCCACATAGCTGAGCAAGAAATAAGCTTTCATTGTCTTAAGCAATTTAGATTTAGGGGTTTTTTGTTCTCACATCATAAGCTATCTCATCCCGATTGCGATCAAAATGGATCCCTAATAAGACAAAAAGCCTAAAATGGGCGACCTGGCCTAGGGGCTGTATGGTGAGCCGCAAGCAGATTTTACTGGCTGCGGTTTACATTACGCAGTGGGAAATAATACTTCATAAAATTCTTTGGGAATCAGATCACATTCTTAAGGAAATTTTAACTAGAGGTGAAGATACCGTCTCAGCGTATGCTACCATATGTTTGGTTATTATTGAGTGTGCTTGGCAAAATTATGTGTTCTCAGAAAAGAACTGGCCAATACGCAAGCAGAAATGAAACTGAATAGAGAATTTCCAGAAACAAAGAAGCTTGAACTATTAGGAAAAAACACTAAATTTTGGACCCCAAATAGTGAGAGAAAACTATGATGAGTTTTGAATGACAAAGCGCGCCTAAAATTCATTCTTGTGGCAAGGGCCAAAATAAGGGCATAAGCTAAAAACGGAAAAGGTTACGATGTTCCTTGAGGGACCCTTCCACGGACGCTCTGGTGACCCACACGTCTCCGGTTGGAACCCCTGAACCAACTGCGAGACCAACCAGTGTCTGAAAACTGCTCCGCCCACCACGCCTCAAGGGGCGGGGCCTGTAGCGGGCGCTCCCCGGAAGCGGAAGTGGGTGTCCCGCGCCTTTCTCGTGGCCTGGTCGCCCGACTCACCCTGGGCACAGCGGTAAGCGCTGTAGAGTCCTGGCTGCAGGGCGCCTGTCTTCTAGTGGGAGACAAGCCTGGGTGGGTGTGTCTGTCTGTCACCGCCTCAGGAGTGCTAAGGCGCGGCCAGAGGCCAAAGGGGCCTTGGAGATTGCCCTGAGCCGTGGAGCGGGAGTGTTAAGATCACGTTCTGAAAGGCCATTTTGGCTGGTGTGCAGAACAGACTGTGAGAAGGCTCCGCGGGAAACAACCAGTCCCCAGAGCTCTGCCCCCTCGCCTGGGCGCAAAGGCTGGGCACAGGCTGGTCTGCCCACCACGGGCCGGAGGGCGTCTTAGCCCGCTTGCCTTTGAGAATCAGGGCGTGCTGGGTGTGGGCGTCCGTGGAGTTTTCCTTCCTCTCCTGTGAGTCTCCGCTTTGTCAGGCGATTGCCAGTGCACCCCGGCTGCTGGCCTTCTGCCTCCTCCCCGATTCTTTAACCCCCTTGGGCTTTGCGGCCCTGCCTTGGGGCTCCCCTCCAGCTCCCCTGGATCTGGCTCTGTGCTAGGAATATACGCCAGAGCCCACCCTGTGCTTGATAGAACGTGGGCTTGAGGGGGAAAGTGAACTGGAGATGGTGGCTTTTGCGCAGGTGAGTGGAAAGGTGGCATTTCCTCCTGGGGGAGGGGTGGGGATGGGAAGGGGGTGTTTGCCTCTCTGCGCATGGGGTGTGTGCCCGTACCTGGGACCCAGTGTGTGTGTGTGTGTGTGTGTGTGTGTGTGTGTGTGTGTGTTTGTGTAGGTTGGGGTGATGCTGTGCTCCTGTGTGGCTCTCATCGGTGGACCCCACGCCTTCCCAACCCCGGGTTGGGAAAGGGGTGCCCGTACACATTCCCTGGCCAGGTGCAGGCTTTCGAGCCCTGTGCCGAGGAGGCTGTGGGTCTGACTTCTGAGTTCAGGCTGCCACTCCACTGGCGTGGGTGGTGGTGGTGCGCCATCACCAAGAGATGCCAGGTGGGCCCCAGGGCACGGTGGAGGCTTGGGTTTCTCCTGCTTGCTGCTGTTCCCTTCTCGCCTACTCCTTACAGGCAGAGGAGGGGACTGTGTCGGCTGCCCCTCCTGCCCCCCTGGGCCGCCTCATCAGTGTGCAGGGCTCGTCGCTGCCGAGCCTGTAAGGTTCTGGCACAGTCGCTTCAGCAGAGAAGCAGAGCTGTTGCTTGGCCCACCAGGCACCCTTGGGGAACAGTGTGGGGAGGAACTGGGCTTCTGAGTGTGCCTCTCTGCAGTGCCCTGCCTGAGGCGGGAGGGCAGAGGGCCCCCATTTCCTTCTGGGGGTCTGTATGCTCTCCTGTGCCAGGCCCTCGGGCCTTCTCTGTGCAGTGGGGAAATTAGACCAGAAAAATGAAGGGATATTATGGGGTGTGGTGAGAGTGACTGCAAGGAACAATTACCAAGCACTCCCCCTTGTTTTGTTAGGGTATGTGGGGGCTGGGAGGCTTTGCTCAGAGAAGATGCCTAGAGTTTTTCCAAGTGGAAAGCAGCCGATTTCACAGCGGTGTGAGTGCAGGTATGGAGCTCGGACCTAAGAAGTCTTGTGAATGGAGGGACCAGTGGCGGGCATGGTGGAGGGTGCAGTTAGAGGAGGGGGTGAGCAGATGGGGTGAGTTGGAAAGGAAGGGGGCGAGGTCGTCCCGATGGTGGCGTGCGTTTCTTGCAAGACTGAGGAGTGTGGCCTTTCTCCTGAGGTCCTCGCACCTTGTTTGTATAGAAAGCATGGTGTGGAAACTTTTATTTTTAGAGTGTTTGGACTTCGTTGAGGACGACGGTTTGGAGGGGGAAGCCTAGCAGGAAGGAGGCCGGGCAGGGTCTCCTGGGTAATCCGGATCCGAGTGACGGCTGAGGCACTGAAGATGCCCAGGGGCAGCCACAGGCGGACATGACAGGGCTTACTGCCACGGGGAAGAGGGAGGGCGTCCAGTGGGAGGTGCCCGGACTTGGGTTGGTGCCTCTACCCCGGGGGTGGTTAGGGGTGGAGACCCTGCACTTGAGCACACACGACACAATTTCCCTGGGGTGGCCAGAAATGCCGTTGTCTTTGGGCACTGTCCTGAATCACAGTGGGGCAGAAATGCAGCTCACAGCTCCAGAGCCAGCCTTGCCCTCGAGGTGAATGCTCTGCAGTGTAGACACTTACAGCCCCCAGGCTGGTGCGCCAGATTAAACATGTTACACTTGAGGCAGCTCTGCTGAGTCTGTACCTGCTGTTTTGCAGCCCCGCTTCTTCTCCCAGCTTAGTGCAGGGCACGCTGTAAAACTTGGAACGGAAGATGGGTATGACCTTGGATGTGACCTAGTTTCTTCCACACTTACGTAGATCAGGGAATGCGACATGACGTCGTATTAATGACTGCAGAGCCACTGGAGTTAGCCTGGAGAGTGTGTGACGCTGAGTTGGGATGAGTGTCTCCGCTGGACACAGCCCAGGTCTCCCGACTCCCCAGCCAGGGTTTCCAAAATTAGAAAATGAACAAAATACTGATTTTTAAAAAAGGAACAAAAGAGATAATACATTCCCAGCACTTAAACAACTGGTGCTAACATTTTAGTTTATATCCTTCCAGCCTTCTCACGTGCTTGTGCACGCATATATTACATACCTAGAATAATATATGTTCAGTATATTTATGCTACATAGATTGTATAAAAAACTAAAAAGAAAATGAGTTCTAAAAAGAAAATGAGTACATACTGCCTTGTAAATTGCCTTTTCCACTAAAATCACAAGATTCTTTTCTGTTATTAAATATTATTTCATAATATCTTGTATGGCTGTACCATCATTTATTTACCCAATCTCCCGTTGCTGAATAAAAAATTGTTCCCAGGTTTTGCTGTTATAAACTGCTCTGAGGTAAACATTTATCTCTGCACATTGATTTTTTGGGGGGATAAAGTCCCACTTGTGGAATTTGGGGATCCTAAAATAAAAACTCTAAAACTTTTGATGTGTGTGGACACGCAGGTGTCCAGAAAGCCTGTCCTAATTACGCTCACATCCGAGATGACTGAGAGGCGGGCTAATTCACGCCTGCAGGGAGCCTTTCACTCGGACGAGGCTGAGCTGGGGAAGGGAGGCCAGCCTTGTCCTGGGCCCCTAGTACTGTTCCTCCCTAGGCGTGGGCGACTTTGGTGAGGTGGGCTTTGTTCAGGTGGGAGGGTTGGCGGTGGGAGTGAATGGCTGGGAGGTGGGAAGAGGGCCTGGCGCTCTCCCCTGGGCACCTGCCTGCCTTGCTGGCGCTCTGACTGTGGAGCCCAGTGGTGTGGGCACGCGAGCCTTGTTCTGGGCAGATGGGTTGGGCGGATGGAGTGCAGAGATAGGTCTGGAGACAAGGTGGAGTGAAGGTGGACACTGTCAGTCCTTGGCTTCAGGAACTGTAACAAAATCAAATATTTGGAAGCTGGGATTGCTTAGCTTTCTCCTTGGAATCAGCAGACTCTCAGAGGCTGGGATTAATTTGAAGAAATTTACTAGCAGAGTTTGTGGCAGATAAAACAGTTTGCTTATTTCACACTTGTATGGCCACCTGCTAGGAACTGTTTGTTCAGTTTCGGATTCTTTAATTAAAATCAACATAAAACAGATTGAAAACATCCCAAGAAGGGGATGCTTGATTTGCTGGAGGATATTGCAGAAAGATGGAGCAAAGTGGTTCAAAAAGTGCTTCGTCACCAAGCAAGCAGGCGGGTGGGGACGTGCAGCCGGGCATGGGTCCGAGTGTGCGCATGCGCCTGCGCACCTGGCTGTCGGGAGGCGCAGAGCAGTCTTCCCTCTTTGTGCGTGCATTTGCCTTAGGGTGGTAGGATGGGGCGGAGAAGTGGGAAGTCTTTGCTTCCACTGCTTGGAAAAGACTGGTTCCACACCCCCGACCCCCAACAAGGTTGGTCTTTGAATTCCTGTGTCGGAAGTTGTGAAGAACTTGTAACTCCTTATCCCGGAAACTCAGAATCCAGTGAGGGGGACAGGAAAGTGAAAGAGATTGCAACCCAGTGTGTGCTAAGTGCTGCTGAAAGGGTAATGCTGGATGCTAAGGGATCCCCGACCAGGAGTGCCCAGCCCTGACCGTGAGGGGGCTGAGGTCATGCTTCTAACAGAAATGACAGCTACCTCAGCTGAGGGCTGAAGAATGGATAGATATGATTAAAAGTTAAGATGATGTATCAAGTAGCTATTACTACACTGCTGTGAACAAACATCTATAAGATCGCAGTGGCATAGAACAATTACCATTTATTTATAAATGGTCCTGACTTAATGATAGTTCGAATTATGATTTTTTTGACTTTATGATGGTGCAAAAATGATACCCATTCAGTAGAAACTATAATTTGAATTTTGAATAAGGACATTCTGACACAGAGCTGGCAGGTCCAGGGTAAGACTGTCGTCACCTTGTCTCCATGCCCCTGACTCCTCAGCTGGTGCCAAGGGGTCAGCCATGCTGGTGGCCCTGTGTGCTAACTCAGCTGCGGAGGTGGGGAGGGGACGTGTTCACCAGCAGACATTTACTTCTCCCATCTGGAGGCTGCAGTCCCAAGGTACAGATTCAGTGTCTTTTCTTATAAGGACACTAATCCCATCACGGAGGCCCCACCGTCTGAAAGAATCACCTCCCCAGAACTTATCTCCAATACCATCCCATTGGGAGGGTTGGGCTTCAACATATGAGATTGGGCTGGGGAGACATGATTCAGTCCACAGCGCCAGGCAGCCCCCCGTGTTTGGATTTCTCCTCTCCCCACTCTGATCAGCAGTGGCTTTATAAAGCAGTGGACACCAGAGGCACAGGGGCCTGGTCACGGTTCTTGGCTGAAGCCTGTGATGAAGCCCTCCTGGCACTGCTGCTCAGTGGTGGATGGCGCAGGAACGAACTGACTGCTGAGCTTGGTTTCTGCATCTAGAAAATGGGGATGATATTACTACAAGGCTCACTGTGCTTTCCCCAGCAGCTCTTGCACGGAAGGCACTGTGTATGCTGGGTTCTAGGTATGAAACTAGCCACCACCACCACCACCACCATTGCATCATCACAGCGCTGGAGCGTCAGGCCTGGCGAGCTTGTCACGGTCCAGGTGAAGTGGACTCTCCGAGTACCTCATTAACCTGCACGCGCTGCTGCAAGGTCTGGCTTCTTGTTTCCAGGTGGCTCCTGCTGTGTGGTAAAGGGAGTGATGTGGTGCGCCTGGGTGTTTGTTAATCATTGCCAGGGTTGGCTGGACAGGTGGGGGAGGCAGGAAGGGCTGATGGGCCCTCCTCAATCATTTTAGGAGAAACCTCGCTACGCTCGAGAAACCTCTCTACGCTCAAATGAGAGAAACCCGCTTGGATTTCTAGAGTCAAAGACGGCAGGTTTGAATTCCAACGGTGCCACCTTTTACTGTGAGATTTGGGACAAGATACTTAGCTTCTTCAGGCTTCAATTTTCCTGTCTGCAAAATGGGATAAGATTCCCCCACTTCAGAGATTTCAACAAGGTAAGCAGCCCGCAGTGAGCTGAGAGCCAGCGTCCTGCGTACCGTATCGGCTGTAAAGCGGTGGGAAACCTGGCTTCTCGCAGGTCCTGAGAAGTGGAAACCTCCTTTCCTTGATTTTATTTTTATTGGGTCATTTTTATTCTGGTCACCCAGAGGAGAAGTTGAGGCTCACGAATGTTAAGCCACCTGACCAGGGCCACACAATGAGCAAGTCTCGGGGAGTTCCTGAGTCCTGTATCTGATCCTGGGCTCGACCCTTCCAGCCTCAGTGGCCTCGCTGCTGTCTTTGCGCTTGGCCCCGCGCCTGGGGCAGGGGTTTTGAGCCTGGGGTGTCTGATGGCTGGCCTTCGCCCCGTCTGCTCTCCCCTGCCCGCCACCGCCCCATCACTGGCTACCCAGAGTCCAGTCTGGGCCGAGGAGCCCTCTGTGGTGAATCAGCCTCCTTTGTGGCGTTGATTAGAGGCCTCCTCCTACAAACATCAAAGCTTCAATTAACATGGGCTGCTTGCAACCCTCTTGCAAAACTCTGATAAGAATAGAATTTTCTCTTGGAAAATGGATTTTTATTTAGTTGTGTGTACTGTTGGTTAAATGACCTACTCTGTACACTGGCGCCGAGATTCCGGGGACAATTAGGGGGTTCGTCAGGAACTGGTTATCTGAAGGAAACAGGCGCTGGCCTGTTTAGCCGTCTAATATCCTGACAGGGTGGGGGGCAGAGGCAAGTTAAAAACAGGCTTCTCGCCTCCTCCAGACGGGGTGCTGAGGGCGGTGTGCTGAGTTGGGGCTTGGTAGGGGAAGTAGGGGAGTTCTGCCTCATGTTCTCCTGAGGGTGTGGCCGGGTTGGGGCCCCCAGCCTTGTATATGGACCTCTGTGCATGTGTGTGTGTAGCTGTGCGTCCCTGTGTGTGTTTCTGGTGCTGTTCAGAGCATAGCCTGGCCCCCTCTGGGGAGGACTTAAAGGAGACTCACTGTCTGTGTAGGAAGGGGGTAGGGCCTCAGAAATACAGTAGGACTGGGGGTACCTGAGCTGGGGAGAATGGGAGGCTAATGTTGGTGGGCCCTAACTTTTTTGATGCATGCTTCTCCTATTAAACTTGGCCTTATCCAACAGAAGAGGGTGGGATAACTTTTGGGAAATGCTGTCTATTCACCCTCATTGCTTCTGGAAGGAAAAGAAATTCTCTTCTCCAGCCCAGGTATATGTGCCTTTCCCCTGAGAGGCGGGGTTAAGTTCCACTGAGTGTCATTGGATCTGTGCTCCTGACTAAGATACCTTTGTACTCGAATCTTTTTGTACTCGAATCTGAAGATCCTTTGGAAAAAGAGAATGCACTATTCCCTCCGACCCTTCTTGAGCTTTCATTCCGTGCTGGAACAATTCTTCCTATTGTCTGACCACATCCCTCTAGTTCCTTTCTGTCTATCTTGGATAACCTAGGTAAGTGTGATGAAGTGAGGGACTTAGGGTCAGGACATTGGCCTGTTCAGAGAGGGAGTGTTTGGGGTGGGGTGAGGAGATGGTTGGGGACAGCAGAGAACAGATTATGAAGAACAGCTCACCGACCAGTGTTTCTTCCTCAGATTGGGAGGTCTGGTGTAGCGTGACCGTATTGATTCAATTATTCCCTACAATGTAATACTCTGCATTTGTGTGATAGCAACAAACAGAGTTGAAAGACATACAAAAATAAATGATCTGAAAGTTAATATGGCTGAATGGGCATCTATGAATTCAAGGAGAGAGGTTTTGTTTTACATTGTAAAATCGATAGCGTGCAGAACAATGTCCTAACTTCCCCTGGGGACCCCGGCGAACCCACCCGTATTGATCGCCATGCAAATTAATTGAATTCATGAAATCCACATTGCTGGGTAATTGATGCTTCTTATAATTACCTCCGAGTTATGAGCTTTTAGGGGATTGCATTGATTCCTGGGCATCAGGGAGGGCAGGGCAGGGGGAGGGGAAAGACTGGCTTCCTGGAACTGCTGGCAGCCACTGCCCTTGTGGGCAGTGGGCAGGTGGGGGATGGTCAAGGTTTGAGCATGCAGCATTTGTTTGGTGGTGGGATACTCATTCTGCGGAATTTACTGGGGGCTGGGGGGCACCTGACTGTCTGCACTTGGACATTTGAAGGACCGGCCGGCTGGAGGATGACTGTCCTGCCTTTTGGGGCTCCTGGGAAGCTGAGACTATCTTTGGGGAATTGTAATAGCAAATACTCATTGAGCATCTATTATGTACCCAGAATTGTTCTAAGTTCTTTGCCCACATAGAACTCATGAATTCCTCAAACAACCTAGGAATTATCTCCTGCTAATGTCTGTTAGAGTTTGGCCAAGTTTTACTTAACAGAGAGGTTAAGTAAGTTACCCAAGGTCACACAGTGGCAGAACTGGCATCCTTGGGTACCAGCTAATCCACTTAATGGACTTGAGGATCAAACCTTCTTTGGGCACACGAGCAGTCTCTGTGTGTGTCGGTGCTTCTGAGTATTTTCTGAAGGAAGCCGCTTGCACTCGAGTACCGCTGAACCAAATGTCTGACAGAAATGTTGTTTCTGTTCCTTGTGCCATAATGAGTGTTTGGATTCACCTTCTGCCACAGACACTGTGTGCCCTTGGAGAAGTCACCTAACTTATCTGAACCTCATCCACAGCTGCAAAACGAAGATGGGTAACTACTCCTCAGGGTTCTGGGCAGCCTCTGGCTGACAGATCATTCATTCCTGTGGACCTTCCAGGTTGCTTGAGCTGAGGTGACTGCCAGCAGCAATTATGCATGTTTTACATACAGGAAGCTTACCTGAGTACATGAAGCTTCCTTGGGTACAGGAAGCTTATACCCAGAGGGGCTGGGTTTCTAACGGAAGACCATGTGGTAGGTTAGTGGCAGGCACTTGATGAGGTCTGGTGGAGCCAGGCATGTGTGCCTTAGACCGCCGTTTCTGTCTGCCTAGAGACCCTCCCATGTGGGAAACCGAAGGGGTGTCTGATCCCGGTTGTGCACTTGGCCCCTCTCCCACACACCAGCTTGGCCCTGTAGAGCGCCTTCTCCTCACTGTAGCTGCTTGGGAAAGTCAAGGCTTCTCCCTGGGCCTAGCCCGTTCTCTTGCAGCAACTTTGGGAGCTGTGGCTGAAGCAGGCAGGGCGCACTCTGGACCACAGGTGGGCAGACGGGCCGGAGCCCAGAGAGAAAAGTACTTTCACAGATACTGTCACCCCACTTCCCAGAAAGCAACTGGGTGATACCAGCTTCTTTTCTGGGGCTTGGTCATTTGAGTTACAACCCTCCACCCCTGCCCAGCCCCCTGGCTTTGTTTTAGAGTAGTTGAGGGTGAGGTTCAGAGACTTGTTCCTGATTGGTGGAGTCTGTGCTGGTGGAGCTGAAGCACCATCAGACACTGCCCACGCTGGGGCCTGGCCTGGCCCCATGTCCTTGCCGGGGCTGTCTGCGCTGGCCAGGTGGCATGCACAGCAGGGAGATAGGGGCTCGGAGTTCAAGGTGGTGACCGGGGCAGATTGGCAGCTTGGCCTTCCCTGTGGCTGTAGCTTCTGCCTGGTTTTCAGAACTTGGTGTGGGCAGGAATGTGGCAAGGAACTCGTCCTCAGGCACAGGAAGTGGTTCAGTTCTCCAGCCCCAGAAGGTTTGGGCTAGGAGGTTACCAGCTCCCTACAAGACCCAGGGACGACTGGGTGTGTGGCCTGCTCTGGGGCTTCTGCCGTTGCTGCCCTTCTTTGCCAACCCCCATACAACCCCTTTCCTGCTCCAGACCCTGCTAGGGTGTCCTTGCTGGCACCGGAATTGGACTAGGAGAAGGCACATCCAGGCCCCCAGAGGCCATCTGGGGGGGCAGAGCTCTCCTGACTCCATCTTGGTGTATAGATCACGAGCTCCTGAATGACCTTGAAGCTTATTTTCTGGACTCATGAGTCTTGAAAGATGGGAGGATCTTATGAGATCATCCAATTTCACTTCCTCGCCAAAATGAGGCTCAAAGAGGACACGTGACTAGCTCAAGGTCTTACAGCCAGTCTGTATTGGGCTGTCCCTAGTCTAAAGCCTCTGACTCTTAAGTCCAAGGCTCTTTCCATGATACCAAAATAACCTCCCAGCCTCCAGCCTGGCCCACACCCTCTCGGTGACTCTGGTCATCTGGGTGGGGGCAGTAGGGGAGTCCTGGGAAGTCTCTGTCCCCCTCTCTTCTCCTCCTGTCACCCAGAGCACCCTAAGATTTCAGAGAGATTGAGGACATGGCGGAAGCCTCCTTCCTTGCTGCCTTTCCCTTTCCCTCCCTCTTGAGCTGCTGGGCCCTCTGAACCATGAAGAGCACAGGCTTCTAGACTTAACGACGACCCTTCCTTCTTCCCTTCGGGGGAGAACAGCCCAGCCTCCCTCAGCACAGTCTAGGATAGAGAGAGAGAGATAACTGTCTTAGACAGCCTAATTAGGTGAAATTGATGAACTCATCAGAAATGTGTATAATTTTTGAGGCTGAATCATGGACTGGGCGATACTCCTCTCTGTCTTCTCTTTCTCTGCAGGAGAGGGATTCTTTCTGTCCACATTAAGCCCCGAGAAAGGGTTAAGGTGAGGTTTAGCAAGGGTTCTGGGGTAAAGGGTCTGCTCAGATTATCTTTACATCCATTCATCCTTCCAACGATGTCTTCCTCCCTCCTCCCACCCTCCTTCCCTCCTTCCCACCTCTCTCTCCTCCCATACCTCCCTCCTTCCTTCTCTCTCTCCCTCCCTCTACCCATTTATCCATTCACTTATTCCTTTGTTCCTCCATCCGTCCATCCACCCTCCCTCCCATCATGTCATCATGTCAGTGTCTACCTGATGTGTGTGGGCACTGTGGTGGGAAGTATACTTGTGGGTACAGAGATGGGCAAGTGCCAGAAGGACTGGCGCAGGAGGTATGAAGGGTTGAGGATGGGTTCTCACTAACGGCCGAATTTCATGGAGTTCCCAATAACTAATTGAGGAAGAGATCTTAGAAGAATCAACTCTCTTCTATAAATAAAATTGGGATCCCTGAGTTGTTTCAATTTTATGCTACAAGAGCTTGGATTTATTTAGCGTTACAGTGGCCCTAGTGAATGTGTCCTTGCGATAATCATCTTGAACATTTGGGTCTCCCTCCCCTGGTCTCATTTAGCTCTTGCATCAACCCTGTGATCCTCTGCTGTGGTTATCCCCATTTCACAGATGAGGAGACTGAGGCTTAAGAGAGGTTAGCAGCACAAAGCTGTGTCTGTGAGTAATACAGGGTTGCAATGAGAATTAAATGAGTTTAAGCCCAGATTTGCTCTGTGGACAGGTCCTCCACTAATTAAGGAGAATCGCTATGAGACAGAGATCACCAGCATCCTCTCTTTTTTGTTTTACTGTTTTCTTTTAAGCTGCCACTGCAGATTAATTCAGATCCTAAAGGAAATAGGCAATGTGGGAGTCAGAAGGTAAAGAAAATGGTGAATCTGGAGAGCCCGGTCTGTTCTCCTGCCTTTGAGGGGTGGGGGCCCTGCCACCCCTGCTCCAGATCACTCAGAACTGTCTGCAGCAGGCTCTTTGTCCCGCCCCAGTGGCTCTGCGTCCTCCCCTCGCCTCCCTGCAGTGGGCGCCACTGAGCTTGGTTTTGTATACACTGGGTCCCCTGGGGCCGCTGTTGGGGTTGTGGCTGTAGCCCTAGTAACAAGCCCCCGTGTTAGCTCTCTGCTGCTGTGTAACAAATCATCACACGATTGAGTTTGAAGCAGAAGTAAAGGCTCATCCTCTCACAGCTCTCATGGGTCTGGAACTCTGGGGTGCTTGAGTTGGGTAGTTGAAGCTCCTGTGAAGGTGTCACCTGGGACTGCGTCATTCGAGGGCTTGACTGTGGCGGGAGGAGCCACTGGTGCGGCAGCTCCCAGCCTGCTTCCCTGCTTTGTGGCCCTCTCCACAGGACGGCCTCGGAGTGTGCGGCCGCCCAGAGTGTGTGGTCCCAGAGAGCAGGGAGACAGGCCGGAAGTCCCTTCTGGCCCTGCGCTGGGAGTCCTCTGCGGTCACTTCTGTCAAGGGCTCTTTGTTAGCATCACGTCACTCAGTCGGGCCACATGCAAAGGGAGGGGAGTTAGGTTTCATTCTTTGGAGGCAGGAGTGTCAAAAAACATGTGGACGTATTTTAAAGCCACCAGTCTATCGACCGCCTGTCCAGATAAGCACCCACTTTTTTTTTTTTTAAAGATTTATTTATTTATGTATACAAGCTGAGGTACAGGATGAGGCGTGGGGTGGCAAGAGGGTTTATCAGAGACAGAGTGGGGAACAGAACAGGCAGATCGGATATACACTGCTGAGGGGAGCAGCAGGTGAGGCAGGGGAGGTCTGCCGCACCATGTGGGATTCTCCCTGGCTGGGCATCGAACTCGCATCTCCGCTGCCGACAGCTCCACAGTGTAGCACTTAACCGCTGCGCCATCAGGGAGGCCCAAGCACCCACTTTTTATCAGATACCACCCAGGGCGCTGCCAGTTACTCTTTGGGGAAGGCGCCCCCTCACTGTTGCTCAGAGCGACTTCTGAGTGTGGGGTGTGTCTGCAGCCTCATCTGCCCTATCACCCTAACCCCCGTATTCCTGGCACTTAAGGCCTCCAAGCTATGGCTTACATTTGCCTACCTAACCTGTCTCTAGCCACTTCTGTTTATTCTAGCGCCATGTTTTCTGCTCCTTATTACAATAATAGCTGCCATTTATTGGGTGTGTGCTCTGTGCCAGGCATTATACGTCACATACCCCATAAGGACATTTTGGTCAACAGTGGACTGCGCAATGCAAGTGGCCCCTAAGTATACTAGATGGGTGGGAGGCTGTAGCACTCGGCCTGTGAATTACACTAGGACATTCACACAGTGATGAAATCACCTAAGAACGCACTTTCCAGAACATATCCCCATTGTTAAGTGCTGCTCGACTGTCTAGATATTATCCACAATCCTGAAACAGTTCTGCAAGGTAGGGAAGGAGAGGTTCAGAGAAGGTAGGTGACTCACCCAAGAACACAGTGCCAGGCAGCGGCAGGCCCAGGATTCAAACGAGGCTTCCCTTTGCTGCCCCCTGCTGGCTGCTGCTCTCCTGCCTCAGGAGCTCTTCCCCTCAACCCTACCCAACCTTCAGAGCTGGCTCAAGCATAACCTCCAGGGGGTCTTTCTCTGATGTACCCCCTGCTGTGAGGGGTCCTGGGTCCCTCGCTGTCATCACCATCTTGTTGCCACTCGTGTACAAACAGTCATAGCCTCTGAATGACTTGAGGGCCCCTGTGTCCCCAAGTGTCCAGCTCAGGTCTGGCACATCGTGGGGCTCAGAAAGGGTTGGGGACCTGGGTGGGTGAAATGGTCCCCTCCCTCAGCCAGTCAGCTGGGATCCAGAGACTGCCCCCGGCGGGGGTGGGAGCTGCAGGGATGCCCCCAGTCTGCCTCAGAGAAAGCTCAGAAGTTCGAATCCCCACCCTCTCAAGGCCAGGCCCCCCTGTTTTCTGTCCATGCTTCTGCCCAGTGCCAGCACCCCAGCCCTCCTTGCTTCAGTGCAGCCCTCTGGGCTGGTTCCCCCGCCTCGTCGCAGCTTGGTTTCACCCCCTTCGTGTTACCACAGCTCCCAAACTCCCGCTCTTTCTTCCCTAAATTGATTCTCAGTCAAACCTCTTCCTTTATTTGACTCCTCAAGCCTCTTTAGGTCTGTTCCTGGAATCTTTTGTCCTTCCCTCTCCCGGCTCACCGAGTCACACTTGTTGGCCTCTGTCTCCCACCCACCCCCTCCAGGGGCTGCAGAACCTGTTGCCTGGCCCTAGCCTGCCGCCCTCCCTCCCTGCAGTGCCCCTCCCTGCACCCAGATCCCTGGCTCTGGTCTCCAAGGTTACCCAGCGACTTTGCCTGTCTCTGCTTCCTCTTCTTGCCTCCCTTTCTTAACCGTTCCTGCAGAGAGGGTGGAAGTGGGGTTGGGGCTGCCTTGAGAGATAGCACCTCCTCCCCTCCTCCCTGGTCTCTTCGTTGTGGTCTGTCCCTTTGTGTCTCTTCCCTCTGCCTCATAAGCTTCTCTCCTCAATTCTCTGGCTGTTTGTCTCTCCCCCCTTTCCCCTCTTTGCTTCTTTGTTTCTCCATCTTTCTTTTTCTCCCTCTCTTCCCACCTCTCTGTTTCACTCTGGTTATCTTTCTCTGGCTCTTTGTCTTTTTGTCTTTGCTTGCTGCTTCTTCTGAGTTTTTGTTTTGAATTCAGGAACAATAAGGGATTATTCCTGGAATCATTTCCCTGGAGGGACGCTCACTAACATCCCATCTCTAGCTTTTGGTGCTAAAGGGCTTTGCAGGAGGAAATTTAAGTTGGCTGTCAATAGCAGGCTGGCGGGTCAGGCGGGTCAGGAGGGCTTAGAAAGGGGAGTGGGCGGGGCCCAACGCTGCTTGTGCTTCCCACTTTCCAAATATAGATGGACTGAGGACAGACTGGTGCCCTTCCCAGCCCCCTCAGTGGCTCGAGCACGCAGGGGGGGTCACGCCAGGTAGAGGCAGAGGCGAGGCTGGGACCCCACCTCCTGGTTGTCTGGGCCATTGCTGACCTGGCTGAGGTTTACCACAGGTTTCATATACTTGAGATCTATAGGCTGCCCCACTTTCTTCACATGGGCATGTACATAGTGAGCCTGGCACAGAGCCTGCACACAGTAGGTGCTCAGTAAATGTGTCTCCTTTCTCACTGGGGTCAGAGGGACGCATATGGGGACTCTGGCTTCCTTGTCACATCAGTTACCTGATATTCTTGGAGAAGTAAAGGTTTTTCCAAGGATATTTGGGGATACTTTTCCAGAAAAATGAGGAGAGTTCCTCCCCCTCCCTTTGGGCTACATCCATTTCCTTCTGACGAATTTTTCCTTTTTCCTCTCAGACTGTCATATATTTCAACATGATCATTACATCTTAATACATCTTTATGTTCCTAAACTAATAGTGATATTATAAAAGGCCCTAAAAACAAGACCTTGCATAAATTTGGACCCTCTTACATTTTCCCCTTGGTTTCAACATTTCTAGAACATTTTTGCTCTGCTGATGTGTGTCTAGATGAGGGCCCCAGGAGCTGCAGCTGAGATGATAGATGGTAGGTTCTCCTAAGTATGGGAGCAGGGAGGAGGCTGCCAGCTGAGGCCAGCTCACTAGGCCCACACACCCATACCTGCTCAGGCCCTGCCATGCAGTCGGGTCCAGCCCCCAGACCACATCACACTCAGCTGAGGTTTCGATTCTTAGGGCTCTTTCTTGGTATCAGAGAGGAGAGCTTTCTGGCTACTGTTCCAGATTCCCAGGCTGAGCAAAGCAATCAGGGCAAGGGACCAGATCTTAGGTCAGGAGAGAAATCCATACCTTTCTGCCTTCTTCTCTTCCCCCACAGGATTTGGGAATACTTAGTTGTTGTATGCCAGCTCTAGCCTTTGGTCAACTCCTGGGATGCTTCTGGTCTTCTCTATTGATCCATTACCACTTTCTTTTCAAAAACATTTAACTCACCTCCCCCTGGAAGCTATCCCTGATTAACCTCACTCATCCATTCAACACACTTATAGAGTATCTGCCTCGTGTCAGGCACTATATGGACACTAGGAGTACCTTTGTGAACAGCACGGGTATGGTTCTTGCCCCGTGAAACTTAACATGGGGAAGACAGATAGTAAACTGAAAAATAGGTGCCGTGGGTGACTAATAGGAGATCCTGCTCTGGCTGGAGAGTCAGGGAGTCCTAGCCCACTTTCAAGTGGAAAAATTCCATCCTCAGAGGAAAGTGCTAGTTCTCTCCACTAACTCAGGGTGTGATCTTGGTCACGTCACCTCTCTCTGAGTTCATTTTCCTCATCTAAGAAAGAAAGGTTTGGAAAAAGTTCCTCTTCAACTCTAGAATTAATGTCTTACTAGCAAATTTACTTCCAGGTAAATTTATAAACCTATTTCATTATTCCTTAAGTCTTATTTGATCATTGTAGAAAAGTGTAGAATTCCAACTAAGCATAAGAAAAACGAATAAACGCAACAACACAGATAAATAAGCAAACTACATCCCTCTCAGGAGTAACTGCGCGTGGCTGGGAAGTTGGCGGTGCACTGCCCCGAGGCCCTGGGGTGTGCTCTCTCGCCCACTCCCTCCCTTCCTTGCCTGGCTCTGTGGGGTGGTGGTGTTGGGAGGAGGGGGCAACCTTGGGAGCCCTTGGGGCCTCAGCTGCACTGTCTCTCTCAGGGCAGAGGGGCCCTGTGCTGGCCTGGCCTGGCCTGGAGTGGGTCTGGGCTCACAGACGAGGGCCCCTCCAGGTGTGGGCTCTGCAGATCCCTTGGTGGCAGGCACCCCTCAGAGACTGGGGCACCCGCAGGGTTCACCCCATGGGGCCGTTGGGGATGCAGTGCAGCATGTGGCCAAAAGATGGCAGCACTGCACTGCCTCAGGCCACCCCTGCAGCAGGAGGTGCCCAGCATGTGGGCGTGACGGGCCTGGGAGGGGGCTTTTTCTTTGTCCTCCAAGCCTCTGAGGGTGGGGGTGGGGGAGGGGGGAAACCACAGCTTTGACTGCGCCTCCTGTAGGGGTGGCTCATGTGACCTTAGTCCACAGGGACAGGAGGATCAATGCATGCTGGCACCTTCATCCTGGCCTCCATCCTGCATTGCTCCCTAAATCTCCAGGCTCACTTACTGTTTCAGTGGAGAACAATTTGGGAGTAGGACTAGGCCCTTGCTGACAGTGGCCCAGTGCCACCTGTTGTCTGCCCTCTCCCTTCCCCCTCACAACTGTCTTCTAGTGTGGATGCCAGGACCCCGGGAGGGACAAGGGTGCCCAAGGCATCAGTTCCGGTCTCACTGTCTGGCCTCCCTGTCCACTTCCGCCACTCGCTTGCTGGGTTACTTTGGGTAAGTAACTTACCTTCTCTGAGTTGTCTCGACTCTAAAAGGGGACTATAAAATAATGTTAGGTTTTATTATTGCTGTCCATTTTAACGACAGCTCTAAAAGAGCTCCCCTCTCAGTATATTAGGCCAATTCAGAAGTATTTCTTGTGGTCTTAATTTCCTAATTGTCCCCTTCTCTTGCGCCCCTACTCCTAAGGCCCCCAACCTCTGCTGCTTTCCCCTCAGTGACAGTTCAGCAATACCTGACCTTAACTGGGTGTGCACTCCATGCTGGGCCCGATGCATACATTTCATTTACTCTTATAAGAACCTGTTGAGGTGCCACCTTACAGAAACGGGGGAACTGGGGCGCAGACAGGGTAAGTTACTCAAGGTCACACAGTAACGCCAGGATCCCGAGGCAGGTATCCCAGCCCAGGACTCTCTTCAGCCCCCCGACCCTGTCTGTCCTGCTTAGACGGGCCAGTTTTTCCTGTTCTGACACCACTCAGGGCCTGGGGCCCCTTTCTCTGGGGTCTGGGGTGCTCCAAACCCTTGGTCCCTCTGCTGAGCTCCCAGGCGTGTGGGGGTGGGGGCGGGGAGTGGAGGTGGAGAGGAGCCCCACATCGCGCTGCCCTTGGTCCTGTCCTCTGCACCAGGCAGAAGGGGGACGGGATAACTTCTGAAGGCGGGCGCCCAGCCCCGCCTGGTGCCCCCCGCTAGTGCTGACTTGTTAGGCCGAGGGAGCTGACACCCTAACAGCGCCTGTCAGACGCCAATGAGTTGATGATGTGGAAACTGGTTATTAAGTGTAATAACAGTGGTTTGGTTTTTCCGCGGTTCTGCCTGTAAGTGCCTAAGTGACAGCTGGCTTGTGCCATGGCACTGCATTCTAAATGGCCCGAGGATGGGGCCTTGGGGAGGGCTTGGGGGGACCTTTCAAGTCTTTGCATGGAGGGAGTTCAGGGGGTGCTGTTGCAACTTTTCTGTGGGCCAGGTCTTCCAGCTCAGGTGGCAGGATGGGCCCCGCGTGCTGGGTTAGAGGCGATGTTTGCATTTGGGTTGGACTCCACACCAAGCCTAGCAGGGCCTCCCATACAGAATTTCCTTCCCCGACTACTCCCTGGGTCAAGGGTTTAAGAATTGGATTGGAAATTTGGTGACTCAGGGGTCTAAGCTTTGCCCCTATTGTTGCCTCAGGAACATGACTTAACTCATTGAGTTGTCTCAATTACACAATGAAGAGTTTGGACAGGGTTAATTTATTCACTTAAATGCAATTATCAAGCCAGTGGGCACTGGATAGAAACTTGCTGGTAGACTTATTTTGTTGGCATTCAGTACTTTAAGTTCAAATGCCAATATTTAAAATTCTAGGCTTTTCAATAGAAAGCCACATTTAGGCTGTTTTTCAAAAATTTTAGGACTGGTAACATGGAGTCAGCATGTACACTTGGGAACAATTGGTTGCAATACTCTCCTTGGACAGAGTTTATAATTTCCAACTTGCCATGGTCCCCACCACTCCCTATAGTATTCCCAACATGGAGCTGAGTGCCAAAGGCTCCTTGACTTGTACCAGATCTACCTTATTCATCTGTATTCAGTGCCCGACCCTCATCAGATATTCACTGGGCCTACTTCGTGCATGGCAGTATGCTTTTTCGTTTCAGAAATGATGTTGATAAATCAAAGAGCTTAGAACAGGGAACTGAGACCTAGATATAAATTTTTTTAATTTCAAAAAATCACTATAGTATATATAATCTGAATCTAAAGGCATAATAGACATCTCCAACACTCTTTTCAGCTTAAAAATCTAGGGTTCTGAAATACTCTGATCGCCTCTGCCTGAACTATAATAATGAAATGTTTCATTCAAGATAATCTCCATCTCCCTGCTCAGGTCTGGAGCAGAGATTATCCCTTTCCCCTGTCATCATGATGCCCCAACCTGACCCTCCAAACAGCTTCGCCCCCCTGAGTATGTGTATGAATGGGGTCTGTCATAATCTGGCCGTGTACTCCCTGCCTCAGTCTCTTCATCTAGGAAACAAGCCATTAGTTCGGTAAATTTTAGAGTTTGTGGTTTGAGTATTTCTGGTTACCTGTCCCATGAATGACCTTGGACAAGTCACTTCATCTCTGAGTCTCCTCCTCTGAAAAAATGGGAATAAATACTAGCATTCTTATATAGGAAAGTGTGTTCTGGAAGTGGAATGTGCTATACAGATGAAGAATTCTTATTACTTATTTTATAAGTATAAATTAACGGAAAATCTTCTCCCCTCCCCTGTAGCAAGGGAATGGCAGGAGAATAACGTGAAGTGATACACATGGCTGTGCCTTGGAGGGGAAATTGTTTGAGTCCACAAGGGGTTCTTGTGTTGTGATTATTAATATAGTTTTGCCAGGTGACCTTGGCCGAGCCTGAAGGTGTAGCAGCTGCTGAGATTCCAAGCTCTCTACCGCCGTGGTCCCAGGTAACGCCCATCTTCTTCTTCTCCAGGTTGCATCGCTCTGTCCCTTAGGCCTCGGCTCAGTCTTCTCACATGAGTCTTCCTGGCCAACCAGCTCTACTTGTGCCCCATACTGCCTGGGCTTTCGGGGTGGCAAGGGTCATCGAATGCCCTTCTCACAGGGGCTGTTGCGGTCCCCTAATGATTCATTCATGGTCAAATTATTTTTTGAACCCCTCTCATGTATCAGGTAAATGTACCATGTACAGAATAGGTACTGTTCTGGAAGTCAGTGATAAAAAGACGGATGAGTCTGTGATTTGTGAAACTTTGAGTGGAGATAGAGATAATGCATATGCAAGCAGACAAATGAGTACAAATGCAGAGATGATTTATATACTGGTAAGTCCCATGAAGAAAACATAGCAGAGATAATATTCTCCCTAGTGACTGGGAGGGTGAGGAGGTGGGGGGGTGGGGAGGTCAGGAGACCTCTTGCAGGAGCTGACATGTAAGCTGAGACTTCAAAGATGGAAGAAGCAGCCATGGGACAAGCACACAGAGGGAATGAGTTTGGCTTCTGCAGACTCCTTAGTTAATGAATGAAGAACAGAGAGGGTGAGTGTCTTGCACCAGGTTGCACAGCCAGTCCAGCGGAGCAAGACTAAAATCCCATATTCTGAATTCCCAGGCCAGTTCTCTGCCTGTGCAGTCCTTATTCTTCTTTAGGAAATGCTGGCCTCTCCTGAACTCCCCACCTGTCAGTCATCTCTCTGCCCCCCAGCCAGAGTCCTCCCTACACCATCTCTCCCTCCCAGCACAGCTGCAATCTTGCTCCGAGCCTGCCCTCCGGAGGTAGAAGGGACAAGGTGAGAGTAGAGGGAAAACCAAGCGGCCAAGTGGTTCCTGCCATTAATTGCTCAGCACAATAAACCCAGCGGAATCCCAGCCTTAAATGGCCTCGTTTAATTAATGCTAAATGACTGTGGGACCCTTATGGATTTATACATTAGATCCACATTAACACCAAATCGTTTGATCACGAATAACTGTTAAAATAATGAACACAGGCACTTTACAACTAGATGAGAGGGATATGACCTAATCTCCTGTTTAGCTCCAGGGTCAAAGCATTCTTCTCAGAGTTCTGCCTCTTTGACCCCTCTTCCTCCTTCTTGTTCCACAAGCCGTTATTCCCAGAAGGTATTTATTGAGCTGTCCGTGTGCCCAGCATTGTGCCCACACTTGTGGTGTGTGCACGCGTGCGTGTGATCGTGTGACCCAGCTTCCCTCTGGGATCTTGGGGAGCATGCATTGCCAGTGTGCCCTTGACCATGAAGCATACTGCATGGGGCATGTATTTATCAAGCACATATGGAGCGCTGGGTTTTGCAGGCATCTTATTTGATGTTCTCATTACTGGGAGGTAGGGACTATGGTCACTTTTCAGTTGGCAGATGAGAAAATAATGCTCATGAGGTTGAGTTCCTTGCCCAAGGTCATTCATCTAGTTGAGGAAGAATTGGAAATAAAACCCAGACCTCACCTCCACAACCCTTGTTAATTCCGCAGCACGCGCCTGCTCCCCTCACGCTTCCCGGGTGGGGCTCCTCAACCGTGGTGGTCCTCGGGCGCTTCTAATGGCGGGGGCACTCAGGGAAGGCTCCACGGAGGAGGAAGACCTTGAAGGGTGTCTAGGGGCTGTTGGGGTGGGAAGTTGGTAGACAGAACTCCTGGGCTATGAGAGGGAAGGCGCTTTCTGCGTCTCCCCCACCGCTCCATCTCTCATCTGCTTCAAGAGCTCACCTCCAGAATCTCCGACTTCTTCTCCCAAGACTTCCGTGAAGTTCCTTCCTGAGAACTGGGTTATTCAGTTAGCAACTTGGCAGGGGGACGGGCCCGGCCTGCAGTGAACACGGGGTGTGTGGGCCCAGCCCGACGCCTCGGGAGGGGGTTGCCACCATGTGCTTGTGCGCACCCCTCCCTGGTGTGATGTGGGCACAGGAGTGGGTGCTTGAGTGATGAGGAGAGTGATCTCAGCAGGAAAAGGCCACGACAGGACCCCTCCCTGGGTGTTGCCAAGGGAGAGGAATCAGCGGCGCCGCTGCCCTGCCTGTTCTGAGGCCTCCACTCTCTAGAAATCTCACTTCCTGACCGTTTCTCCTGCCTTGATTTTCCACAGATGGGTCCTCTCTGAACAAGGGGTGTCAGGGATGACTCTGAGAAGGTCTGACCTGGTTCTTAGGGGGTGGTGTCCTGGAGCGCCCTACACGTGGTTGGAGGAGGCCTTAGATTGCTTCCCCCACCCCTGGGGGATGACATGAGGTCATGGGATGGAGGGCACAGAGGCTGGTCCTGGGGTTTTTAAACCCCAGTCGATACTTGATAATTTGCCAAGTTTGTTCCCACTATGTCCCTTGGCACAAACTCTCCTGGCCTTTCTGCTCTGCTAGGCCAATGATGACTTATCTTTTAGTGCCCAGCCTCGTCTGCTGAACCTCAGAAGCTCCCACCCTTCACAATATAGAATTAGCCTCTTCCACTCTGCATTTTCCTGGCGCTTTGTCCAAGCAGAGCACAAATCTTGTTGTGTTACACTGATATACCCCTGCCTCTGGGTTGCTGTATGTAGGTGCACGCTCAAAAGAGATGAGGGTGGGGACAGCACTGGGCTTGCACCGACCAGAGAGCCCAGATTTGCCAGCCCAGGCTGAGGCCAGCTATTATCATTTTGGGTGGAAAGCTGCTGGGAAAGGGAGAAGAAAAATTAGGACTAGGAGATTTCTACACTTAATTACTCATGCATTGGTGTGTGCGTGTACATGTGCGTGTGTGTGTGTGTCTCTTAGATTCAAAAATCCTTTAAGCAAGTCCTGGGGGGCTTTAAGAGGCCCTGGGTTGGCATTTCTGTGGGCTCAAGTCTGGACTTTGTCCTCTGGGCTGAACCCCCATATTCAGCTGCCTCTAGCAGGTTCTAGAGGAGCTGAGGGGACCAGACCAGTCTGTGGGTGAGAGATGCTTCTGTTTAACCACCCATGGCTCAAACAAATGGGACAATATTTTGCATTCTTCCCCCCCCCCGCCCCAGTCAGCTCTCTGGCAGGAGTTATGAACAATCTTTTGCAATTGGAAGTGGAAATGAGTCAGGGATCCCAAGGGCTGACCACCTCCGTGGGGGCTCTGCCCAGGTGGGCCAGAGAGAACCACACTGAAACTCAGCGTGGCGCAGCTGACCCTCCAGGAAACAACCCCTGAATGATATGACTATTGCGGAGGGCCTGGGTGCCAGGATAAAGGGTGGTTTATGTATATCAAGATTGGTTGATGTATATCTGCTATGCATATCACGATTACTCCCCTTCTCACCCATGGAAAATATCAGTAATTGAACACTGCACCTTTCTCCAGTGAGGCCGTGTAGTCCTCAGAATCTTTCTCTATCCAATGTTCAAGATTACTGTTAAAACTGATGAGCTGGCTCTCAGGGAAATCTATCTGCCGTCTCTGGGTCCAGTCCCCTCACCGTACGTGTGAAGAAACTTGGGGAGTGATGTATCCTGCTCAGGGCCATCCTTTCCTTAGTAGGCGGGTAGACAGTGGTAAGCGCTGGGGCGTGGAAAGGGACGTGATGAAGGCACAAAGATGGACCCAGCATCGTGTAAGTGACCAGCGTGAGGCTGGCTGGGCGCCCGGGCACAGCATTTAGAGGAACATCATTCTCAGCTGTCAAATCTCCGCTTGCAGGACCTGGGAATGACACCTCCTTCAGTGTTGATTCCTGGGTGCCTCCCTGGCCTCACCCTAGTCCCTGCCCTTGCTGGAAGACTATTAGATGCTACATTCTGCCAAGCCCGGCGTCAAATGGAGCAGTGACAGCAGGAACGCAAGAAACAGGACAAAGCTGACAGATACTGTGAAGGAGAACTAGCAGACCTTGGTGGCAGGCTGGCCATCAAGGGTAAGAGAAAGGGACATTTTCAAGCTATGACGTGACCACGAGGATGTCGGAGCACTGACAGGAACAGAGAACAGGGTTAGAACTTACCAGCTGACTTGTGATTTTGTCTTTCTGCTGGGTGTTGTTCAGTGTTAGCCTCTTCTACATTTTTCATTAAATTTTTCCTTATTGCAGTATAACATACACAGAAAAAAATGGACATATAGATTATAAGTGGTGAATTTTCTTTTTTTATAGTTTTATTTATTTTTGCATACAAGCTGGGGTGCAGGCCAGAGGTGTGGGGGGTGAGAGGATTCACCAGAGACAGAGTGGGGAGCAGAACAGGCAGGCAGATTGACCGAAATACACTGCTGAGGGGAGCAGCGGGCGAGGCAGGAGGGTCTGCTGTGCCATGTGGGAATCTCCCCAGCCGGGCATCAAACTCGCACTGCAGCTGCCAACAGTTCCACAGCACTGCGCTTAACTTGCTGCGCCACCAGGGAGGCCCAACATGGTGAATTTTCATATAATGAACCAAGTCATACTATCCAAAGCACTGAACATCCCCAGCACCCCAGAAATCCCTGGAGTGTACACCCTCTTGTTTTTTTCCCCACCATGGATAACCACTGTCCTGTCTTCTAGCACCATAAATTAGTGTTGTTTGGTTTTGTACTTTATATGAATGGACTCTCCTTTATATTTGCATCTGGCTTCCTTCACTGAATATTATGCTTATAGGATTCATTCATATGGTGAATAATTGTAGATTGTTCATTGTCCTCATGGTCTAATAGCTATTGTGGGAATATACCATGATTTATTGACCTGTTCAACTGTTGACAAGCATTTGATAGTTTCTGGACTTGAGCTATTGTGAAGCATGCTGCTGTGGACAGTTCTGTGCGTGTCTTTTGGCCACAGTGTGTGCGCATCTCCCTGAGTAGACATGAAGGAGCAGAAGTGCTGTGTCGGGGGCACATGGCCAGCTGTAGGAGGGGCTGTGCCGGCTGATTCCTGCCTGTCACCATGAATATGTCAGAGCACAACCTTCAAGAAGCAGAAGCCAAGATGGGATTAGAGATGCAAGAGATTTATTGGGGGAAACCCTGGGAGGACAATGGGGAGGGAGCAGGATAGGGAGGAGTAGGCTTCAGACCTCAGCATAGATCTGTCCTTGTGAGAGGAGGGAGAAAGGAGGATCGGATAACAAGAATATGAGACCCAGTATATGTCTAAGAAGGCCACGACCAGACTGATGGAGAGTCTCTGGCTGGTCCCACTAAGAAGAGGCCTATACGAATACCAGCTGTGTTCAACTATTGGTTGGGAGCAGCCTGAGGGACCAGGGCCTTGGCACTAACGTGGTTTTAGAGCTAGAGGTGTGACAGCTGTGTTCCCTGCAGCTGGTGACCTGAGCCATGCATGCTCATGGCTGCCACGTGAGACTTAGGGAGCCTGTGGGTGATTGACAGAAATACCGTGAAGTACTCGGAGGCCTTGGTTTTGTAGTCAACCAGTCAGGCCTTAGTGCAATCACTTGCTGGCTGTGTGATCTCCCATAGGTTGCCTGACCTCTCTGAGCCTCAGTATCTTAGTCAATAAAATGGAATAATAACTAGTTCATAGGATCATTGTAAGGATTGGATAATACAACAGCACTCAATACACAGTCATCAGTCTGTGTAATACACAGTACTACATATTAGTAGTAGTTCATTGTTTATCTAACACGTTATTAAATACCTTTAGTATGCCTGGCCCTGTCTAGATTTGGGGGACCCAGCAAGGAGCAAAACAGAGCACATGCATAGTAGAGGGAGGTCGACAATAAAGAGATAACTAAGCAAAACATAAAGTATATCAGAGAGTTGTAATGGTGATGGAGAAAAATAAACCAAGAAATAAACCAAAGGACTCTGTCCTTTGTTACCAGAGTGGTCGAGGAAACCTCCCAACAAGGTGACATTTGAGCAGAGACCTTAAGGAAGTGAGGGACCGAGTCATTGTGATGAATGGGATGAGTGTGTTTCCGGAGGGAGAAACAAGTGCCAGGGCCCCAGGGTCAAAGTGTGCTTGGCCTGTTAGAGGAATAGCACTGAGGCAGGAGGTCTGGAGGAGAGTGAGGGAGGCAGAGGCACTTGGAGAGGAGGCTGGAGAAGTCGTTGGGCGGGAAGTACTGGATTTGCGTGTTTCACTTTAAGTAGGAGGGGCAGCCAGTGTGGATTATTCAGACATCCTGCTTCTCCACATTCTTGCCAAAACTTAGTATGAACTTTTCATGTCAATATTATGGACATGAAGTAGAATTTCCTTGTTTTAGTCTGTATTTCTCATATTATTGCAGCAGAATTGTTCTTTATAAAAGTTTTACTCATTTAGGTCTCCTCTTGTATGGGTTGCCTGTTCATACCCTTTGCCCATTTCTCCATAGGGTTTTCTGTTTGTGGATTTGCAGTTTTCTTGTATGATGTAGACAGTAATCTTGAAAGACTTTAGACTTTCAAATATTTTTAAAATCAAGTTATAGCTTGTTTGTTAATTTTGTCATAGCATCTATAGTAGATTGAGTAGCGTCTTTTGAAAATTCACGTCCACCTGGAACCTCAGCATGAGGCCTTATTTGGAAATAGGGGCTTTGTAGATACAGCTGGTTAAGAATTTCGAGATGAAATTATCCTGGATTTGGGGTGGACTGTAAATTCAATGACTGGTGTCCTTCTAAGAAGAGGAGAGGACAGAGAGACACATAAAGAAGGCCACATGTGGGCAGAGGCAGAGGCTGGAGCTAAACAGCCATAGCCAGGGGATGCCTGGGCCCTCAGAAGTAGGAGGGGGCAAGGAAGGGTCCCCTCCTACAGACTCCAGAGAGCATGGCCTTCTGACACCTAGACTTTAGACTTCTAGGCTCCAGAAGTGTGAGAAGATTAACTTCTATTGTTTTAGGCACCCAGTTTGTGGATGCTCTGACAGCCCTGGGAAACCAAAATAGATTATCTTTGACACAGGTGGGTTTACTTCCCAATAAACATCTTCAGTTATGTATATAACTCCTCAGGACTCTCAGTTGTAAGAGATGGATTGAAAGTGATATTGCATAATCGGAGCTGTATTAGCTCAGGTAACTGGGAAGAACAGGGCCAAATCTGAAAGCCAAAGGGCATGGTTGGGTCTCTCCGCCTTTCCTGGCGTTGCCCTTTTTCTCTCTTCCTAGAGTTGAAATTCATCCCTAGGTTGGGGCCATGGGAGGAGTGACCCTCCTGGGGTCAAAGGGCGCTCTGTGCCTAGTTGCCCTTGCACAGGATCTAGGCATAGAGAGCTCCGCCCTCCCTCAGCGTCCACGTGTGAGGTTCAGGGGGTGCTGGACTGCCCCACCTTGGGCTGTGTCAGGTCTAAGGCCAGTCGCTGTGGTAGGGACACAGGGTGGCCTGACTGAACCTCGGGATCACACCTGCGCCCAGGTAACAGTCCTGCCCTGCTGACCCACTGCTGGAACAGGGAGCAGTCAGTGCCCGAGAGGAAGGAGGGACATGGTGACCGAGAACTCGGGACAGGGGCCCCGTGAGACAAGACAGCGGCATCCCCCACACCTGGCAAAACACCACAAATAGCAAGTGTGAGTCCTCCACCTCCCCGCAAAGGTGTCTCTCTGAGCGTCTTGGGAGCTGCTGACCTCCCTTGACTTGCGCCGGGGTTACATCCTAATCAATCTGTGGGAACTTGAAAATACTGGAAGTCGAAAATGCTTATAATACACCTGACCTGCTGAACACCACAGTTTGGCCTCCCCTGCCTTAGCTTCACTGCACACCTGTTAGCCTGCAGCTGGGCAGAGCCGTCTAACTCAGAGCCCACTTTATAATGAAGTGCTGAATATCCCCAATTTGTCCAATACTGTATTGAACCTGTGTAACAGTCTATAGAGTGTTGGTTGTTTAACCTTGTGATCATGTGGCTGGCTGGGAGCCCTGGCATCAGGAGGGAGCATCACTGGTGCAAGAAAGAGCAAAATTCAGAACGGAAGGGCAGTCTCTTCTGAATGCTTATCACTTTAGGACCATCAGAAAGTCGAAATATAGAGAGTGAACCATTTAACTTGGAGATGGTCAGTATGGACTTTGCTACTAGGTTTGGGGTGATGCAAAACAAAGAAAAATGAGGAAGTGGCTTTGGAATTGGATAGTGGGCAGAAGCTAAGAGAATTTTGAGGTTCATCACAGAAACACCTAGACTGCATTGAAGGAATTGTTGGCAGAAACATGAATGTCAAAGAAGTTTCTAGTGAGGGCTCACATGGAGTGAGGAGCACTGTTGAAAAAAAGTTTCTATCAGAGAATAAAAATACCAGCATGAGCAGAATGTTGCTGGAAATATGAATGTTAGAGGCACTTCTGATGAGGCCTCAGAAGGAAATGAGGAACTTGTTACTGGAAACTGGAGCAAAGGCAGTTCTTATTATAAAATGGCAGAGAACTTGGCTGACTTACGTTCTGCTGTTGGTAAAAAGCAGAACCAGACTTGGATATTTAACTGAGGACGTTTCCAAGCAAAGTGTGGAAGGTGTGCCTGCTTTCTCTCTCATGCTTAAAAGTCCACGAGGAAAGAGCTAAACTGAGGAAGGAGTTGTTAAACATAAAGGTGTCAGCACTTGATTATTTGGGAGATGCTGAGCTTATCCAGGTTGCTCAAATGGAGAAATTCACTGTTGAGAGAGCATGAAGGGTGTGGCTGGAAACATTTTGCTGAAGGGATTATGTCAGTAACTAGTGGATACAATCAACCAGCTCAGCAGAAGCCAGGAATAGTAATGGGGCTACCCAGGCTGAATCTGTGCAGAACCTTCGTAGCTAATGGCAGAGGACACATTAACACACACAGGAGACTCACAACATTTGTTAGAAAGTTATACCAGCAGAAACGCTGCCAGCTTAGACTGAAACGGGCAGAGGCTGCATAAAATGAAGGAAGATTGTCAGACGTCTGAGATTCAGAACCTGGCAGGCACTAATTAATAGAGTGTCTTAGCTTGCAAACATGCTGCTCTTAAAGAAAACTATGAATGAGTGAGTAGAGACCTACAGATGCAGAGGGAGAGGCCAGAAAGGCAAAAGCTACCACTCTAGGTTCAAAGGACAGATCATCAAGCCAGAGGATGGTTTTATGTCTTGGGTCCATAAGAATTTGTCCTTCTGGGCTTCAGATTTCTTGGGAAAGATGATCCTTTTATTCCTTTCAGTTTCTCCATTTGGTAGTGGGAATGTCTATCCTATGCCTGTTCATCTTTGTATTTTGGAAGCAAATTGTTTTCTAGTTTGACAAGGGCATAGATGGAAAGAAACTTTGTCCCAGAACGGATTATACCTGAAGTGTTACCCATATCTCATTTAGATGATGAGATTTGGGACCTTTTGAGTTGATGATATTTAGATTAGATTTTAGACTTAGAATTATTGCTGCAATGAGTTAAGACTTTTGTGAATGTTGGGATAGTGTGAAGTATTTTCCATATGAGAAGGATGTGAATTTTGGGTGGTCAGCAGGATTACCATGGTGGGTTGAATAAGGTTCCCCAAGAAGATATGTTGAGGTCCTAGTTCCTGGCATCTATGAATGTGAACTTATTTGGAATTATGATCTTTTGCAATGTAACTAAGTAAAATGAAGTCTAGGCCCTAATCCGTATGATTGGTATCCTTATAAGAAGGAAAAACAACATAGGACATATGATAATATGATACACATGATATGATACATATGATACATATGATAATAGAGAGAGATTGGGATTGTACACCTACTAGCCAAAGAATGTCAAGGATTGCTGGCAAACACCAGCAGTTAGAAGATAAACAGAAGGATCCTTCCCTTGACTTTACACTTCTAGCCTCTAGAACTGTGAGACAATAAATTTCTGTTGTTTTAAGCCACCACTTTGTGGTATTTTATTATGATGGTCTTTGGAAAGCAATGCAGCATCCTTTAATACATATCTTTAATTTTAGTAAAATTCATAAAATTTTGCCTTATGGTTTTTGCTATTTGGGTTTTGTTTCTGCACTTCAGCCCTGCCAAAAGTCCCGAGGAAAATTTTATTCATTTTTATTCTTTTGTATGTTTTACCTTTTAATTTTAGATTTAAAATCTATCTAGAATTGACCTTTGTTTATGGTAGAGTGTGGAGATTATTATTTTTTTTTGTGGATCAGCAACTAAATAAATTAGCCTTTTCACACTTATTTTTGGTGCTGTCTTTACCATGTATCAGTGTCATACACACGGAGATCTGTTTATGTATTCTCTCTTCTTTGAAAGAAAATTGGTTCTTGAATTGGTTCTTGTTGGTTCTTGAGTTAGAACCAAACTTTATGAAATTATATAACTCTGTAGTATGCGCTAATAGTTGATATAGCAAATCACCATCTTTGTTCTTTAAAAAAAAATTGATGTAGCTATTTGTTAACTTTGAACCTTCATTTACCTAAACATTCATTTTGGAATGAATTTCTGCACTTTCTAAAAATATTCTAGAATTTTGATTTAACTTACATTAAATTTAGACATGATTGAATTTTCATGGATTTTCCCACAAATCTGTAGTATCTAAAGGGTTGATTAAATTTGATTTATATATCTATATGCATCTATATGCGTATCTCTGTTGATAGATATAGATACACCATTTTTACATGACTGCCTCCTAGTGTGTTATGTTATTCCTTTAAGAAGAAGATGGTGGTAATATCTGCTTGATTCTCCTTTAGTGGTTTTAGTAGCCAATGATGATCAATGACTAGATCAGTTCATTCATTAGTAATTGCAGTGAGGTACTATTTTAACTAATGAGTTTTAAAGTTTTGATTATATTGATTTCTACCCTTTTTATTATTTTCATTTTTTTCATCTTTGTTGTTTTCTGATATAGTTAAAGCCATTAATTTTCCTTATATTTTGTTTTAGCAGTGTCCCACAAATTTTGTCATGTTGTGTTTTTATTGTCATTCAGTTCTAAGTATTAAGTAATTTCTCTATGATTTCCTCTTTAATACAGGTGCTATTAAGTAGCTCCATTTTTTAGTTTCTATACTTTGAGATGAATAAAAACCTGTCTTTTTCCTGTTGATTCCTATTTTTATTACAGTCTTTAGAAATGGTTGACTCATCATCCTTTGTGGCCCAGGTGGATTTTTTGGAATGGTTTAGATGAGCTTAAAAATAATACACACTTTTCATGTCCTGGGTGTAAAGTTCTTTATCACGGTTCAAGGTTATCAACTATATTAGTCAAATCTATTTGCTGATTTTTGTCTTCTTAATCTGTTAGTTTCTGAGAGGTATGTTTAATTCTGTAAGTACACTTTTTGATGTATCTCTATTCCCCTTAGTACTTTCAGCTTTCTTTTTACATTATTTTACTATTTTATCACACACACACATATTCATGATCTAGTATATCTTATATCTTCTGATATAGTGCCCCTTATAATTTTCTGTTTGGCCTGGACTCTTATCTGACCTAAAACTTAACCTGTGGCTTATTTTTCATGGATTATTTGTTCGGTTTATTAAGTAGGTTTGGATTCCACTGTAGTCAAAGAAAACCCAAAACGAAAGAAGAACCAAAAAGTCTCCTAAGAAAGGTAGAAGTTGACTTCATAAAAGTCCAAAAGAAACTTAGGGTTGGTGCTGCTTACACATGATAGAAGTTTATTTTTTTCTTCATTTGACATAGATTGAGATGGCAGTCCGCAAAGTCCTTAAGGACCCAGGATCCTTCCACAATCCCTAGGCCCTTGTACTCATGATTTGGTAATAAGGCAAGGCAAAGGGACAAGAGGGCATGTGTCCTTTCCTTAAGAAAACGTCCTAGAAGTTGAATACATCTTTACCATTTACATCCCATGGTTAACATGCAATCTCAGTCTACTCTTATCTACAGGGGAGGTTGGGGAATGTGATCTTTATTCCAGCAAGCCATATGTCCAGCTAAAAACCATTACATTATTTTCAACTTTTGTGTAGATTTTTTTTATTTTGCAATTTTTATTGAGATAATTGTAGATTCACATGAATTATAAGAAATTACGTGGAGCGATATCGTATACACTTTATTTAACCAGTTTTCCCTAATAGTAACACTTTGTAAAACTATAGTATACTATTACAACCAGGATTTTTTTTTTTAATTTATGTTTCTTCTTTTTTTTGTGTGTAGAAGAACTGGGGTGTAGACCAGAGGTGTTGGGGGTGAGAAGATTCACCAGAGACAGAGCGGGGAGCAGAACAGGTCGATTTACTGAAATATATTGCTAAGGGGGACAGTAGGCAAGACAGGAGAGTTCTGCTGCGCCGTGTATGGGCTTTCTCCCTGGCTGGGGCTCAAACTCAGGCCTTAGTGGTCAGGTGCTGATACTTCACCATTAGGCCACCAGGGAAGCTCCTTACAAACAAGATATTAACATTGATGCAATCCACCAGCCTTATTTCTTAGTCAGATTTCCTCACTTTTACTTGTGTGTGCTTATGTGTATGCATTTAGTCCTTTACAATTTTATTACATATGCAGATCAAGATACTGAGCAATTCTGTCACCACAAGGATCCTAGTTGACCTTTTTGCAACCACACCTACCTCCATCCTCCGTCTCCCACAGACCTAATTCCTGGTAACCACTAATCTGTCATTTTAAAAATGTCATGTAAATACAACCATATGTTATGTAGCAGTTTGGGATTGACTGTATATTTACACATACACACAATTTTATATTTGAAAGCTATTTTACATAGTATGTGGGCACACATATAACAGTAAGCTATAGTTCTATCTTATTTAGTCTTATCAAAAAGGCTTGTTGAGATTTGAAAGGAATTTGATGAATTAAAATATTGAAATATTGATCTCATTACCTTGTTGAGTCTCCCAATCTGAGCACGGTATATCTCTCCAGTTATTTAGGCCTTCTTTCATTTCTTTTGTCAGCCTTTTGCAATTTTAAGGATACAAATCCTGGGCTTTTTTAGTTAGATTTATTTCATTTTCTTTGGAATGATAGTAAATAGTATTGTGTTTTTAATTTCTATTTCCGCATGCTCTTTCTTAGTATATAGAAATGTGATTTGATTTTTCAGTGTTTTATCTTTTATCCTGCAACCTTATGGAACTCCTTTATTAGTTCTTGGAATTTTTCTTCTCTTGATTCCTTGGGATGTTCTCTATAACCGATTTTGTCTCTATATGTATAGGCAACAGTTTTGTTTCTTTCTTTTACATTTGTAGGCCTTTTTTTCCTTCCTCCCATCTCTCCCTTCTTCCCTCCTTTCTTCCCTCCCTCCCTCTCTCCTTCCCTCCTCCTTCCTTCCTTCCTCTAATCTAATTGCAATGGCTAAAACATGCAAGTGCTAAAACAGCATTTTGTTGAATAAGAGCATTTAGCACTCTTACTATCCAGTAACAAGGTAGTGTTCATCTTAGCCTCTAGTAGAACATTTTTCTCTTAGTGGAAAAACATTCAGCCACTATCCAATAATTCCTGATATTACTGAAGTTTCTTTGTAGATGTTCATTATCAAGTTGAGGTACTTGTCCTCTACTAACTTGAGGTTTTATAGTGAATGTTAGATTTTGTCAAATGCTTTTTCTGCATCAATTGATATGATGATTTTATTTTTCCTCTTTATTGATATTGGGCTACATTGATTTTTTAAATCAGTATTAAATATCTGGGAGAAATCCCATTCATGAGATATACTGGTCTCTTTCTTTGGTACTATCTTTTCTGATTTTCTGGGGTTTTATTTTTTTTTTAAGATTTATTTATTTATGCACACAAGCTGGGGTACAGGCCAGAGGTGTGGGGGGTGACAACAGAGACACCACCAGAGACACCAGAGACAGAGTGGGGAGCATAACAGGCAGATAGACCAAAATACACTGCTGAGGGGAGCAGCAGGCGAGGCAGGAGAGGTCTGTGGCGCCATGTGGGAAGCTCTCTGGCTGGGCATCGAACTGGTGTTGCAGTGACTGTGGGTAGCTTCATAGTACTACGACTTAACCTGTTGCGCCACTAGGGAGGCCCTTTTCTGGGTTTTTATGTTATTTTGTGCCCCATGGTGATGACAGGGTAAGTGAAGCTTCCTTCACTTACCAGGCAACATGGGGTTCCCCTCCAGCCCACTAGTATCGTCTCTTTTACATTCCTTCCTGCATTTCTCCCTCTTACTTCTGTATATCCCAGGGTTGGGTTTGGAGGAGGGAGCTGTTGCTCCCTGATCAGTCACTGCTTTTCTGTAGATGGGAAGTGCTGTTGCCTCCATTGCTGTCAGGTCTGAGCCTGGTTGTGTCCATCCTGACCTTCAAACTGTTGCGGGGGCTGCTGTGGCCTCCTCTCAGTGGCCCCGCCTGTGAGCACTTCCAGCTGTGGTCAGTTGGATCCCGGTCTGCTACTTGCCAGCTGCCATGCGGTCCAGGCCCTTGTTGGATGGCGCCATCTTGGATGAGTGGCCTTTAGGACTCTGGACACTGTGGACACTATCTAGGGTGAGAAAACTGGCCACCTATGGCCTGAGAAACTCTTTGTTTTCCCTTTTTTGTTAAATAACCCCCATTGTTGTTGTTCTCTGAGCCTGAGTGGTTTTGCGCTTGTACGTGCAGGTGGAAACCCACAGAGAGTGACCTGTCCTCTATTAGGCATGGTGCTTGGAGGGCTGTAGCACCCCCGAAAGCCCTGTGTCCCCTCCACATGAGACCACAGCAACAATTAAGTGACCAACGATGATCCAGGGCTCTGACCAGACACTGAATCTGCGGATGCCTTGGTCATGGATTTCCCAGCCTTCAGAACTGTGAGAAATACGGTTTATAAGTCACCCAGTCTGTGGTCGTTTGTTACAGCAGCCGGAACAGACTAAGACAGTGACCTTGGACTTGATCTCTTAGTTTTCTGTTTTCTTCTTGAACCTTGAACTAGATGACCTCTGTAGGGGCCTTCCCGTCCTGAGAGCCCCGAGCATCTCACTCTCCCCTCCCTCCTCGCCCCGGTCTCGTCTTGTAGGTCCCTGATGGAGCCCTCATTACTCCTTCAGTGTGACATGCGATTGAGAAGTGCAATCCGAGCCTCAGCCTCACCCCATAGCCTTCCTGCCGTTGATGCGCAGCTCAGAGCAGGTTGACTGCCAAGTCAAGTAATCAGGAGGTAATAGCCTGGTATCGGATGAATCCCCAGAGCTGGCAGCCAAGTCTGGAAAATTCCGTCCCCATGCTGCCTGCACCATTTCTGACCAGGAAAATAATTGTGTAAAGCAGGCTGGCTTGGATCACACCCAGCCTGACATGGTGCAGTGTAAGAATTGCCGGTGCCCTGGTCCGGTGTGGTTGTTAGTACCTTGCTTGGGGGCAAGGCTGCCCGGAGCACCCTGTGTGCTGTGGTTCATTTGCCCTGCAGCTCCAACGCCGTTCCCCAAGCCGCGGGGATAGCTCTGTGGCCACCTCGCCTGGCTTTCCTCTGCTTCTCCCCCATTGCCTGCTCTGGCTGCGTCTTGCCTTCCCCTGTCCGTCCATCCTTGCTGAAATTCTCGCAAAGTGCTGATTTTATTGAGTGCGACAAGTGGCAGTTCATTAAAAAGTGGGAGCAGATGGGGAACGGATTGTGGAAGAAGATTAATGATGCACACAGACCACTAAATAGGGCCAGGTTTGGGAGTAAACACAATCACCGGCTCCCTCTGAGTAGGTAATCCTGCTCTGTCAGATCCGCTCTCGTTAGCTGGCTAACTTCGGAGGGCTCTGGAGAGCGAACGAGGAGCACGCCAGCCTGCCCCTTGGCGCAGGGTGGGCCTGTGCTTTCGCCGGTCAGGGTGGGGCCAGTGGGGGTGGCCAGGTGGGGGTGCAGAGAAACACCACAAGGCTGGGGAGCAGCACCCTTTGGACCGAGAGCTCTGCTGAGGGGAAGGTCGGGAGAAAACTGGAGCAATCTGCAGAGCTTGCCAGCCGGATTCAGGCCCTGGAGCGGCCTCACCCTAGGGGTGGACTCACCGTGAGGGGGTTGCCTCATGAACCCTCAAGATTTGGGAACCTGGGAGTAGTTTAGGGTACAGAGGGTTCCCCTTTCTGTAACCATCATAGATGGTTACATACTGGCATGGAATTCTGGACCAAGGGGTCAGACCCTTGACTGAGGGAGGAAAATCTGTCAGGGAGACAAAAGCGAGCTGCATGCCAAGCATCCTGAACTTAGTTCGAAAAGGCCTTTTCGAGATCACCTTGTCTAGGTATGTGCTTATGGTTTGGGTACAAACAGTATGTCCAGATGGGGGTGGGGTGGGGAGGGGGAGGTAGTTGTAGAAAGGACACTACTTTGGAAGGACCCCTGGAGCTCACGCATCCCTGTAATAAAGTTTTAACACTTTGTGTGCTGGTACTCTTTAAATTTACCAGCCCTTGGGGCCGGCCATTTTCCGTGCCACCTCATGAATGGTATAAGCATTCAATAAAACACAACTCCTGAACTACTGGATATTAAAAAAACTGTAATATCTCTCATAAAACACCTTACACTTTCACCAAAACAATGTGTAAAGCTTCTAGACTGAGTATGATCGAAGAAATAGCTCCTAATAGTTCCAAATAAATCCACCGTGGCGTGAAAAACCGGAGACTAGATGAACACATACTAATATGTGAGCGGCCACCTGATACTGGTGACAAAAACACGTACTAATACGTGAGCGGACCACAAAGTGTTAAGTACCTATCATGTGCTACGCCAGGGGTGGCAGTGACCTTCCATTTGTTCTACTCTCCTTCCCTGCTTTCCTTGGCGGACATCAAAACTGATTAAAGTACTTTTTTCCACTGAGGCAAGAAGAGTCCTCAGACTCCTTGTCAACACAACCATCCAGAGAGCCACACTCAATTTATTAGACATTTATTAGACATTTGGGAAACCCCTAATATTTGTCAGAAGACAAACTGCTCAGGTAAGCAGAAATACTTCAAGACGAGAGCTCATTGGTAAAAACAAATAGCCAATCCAGTGAACACAGAAGAAGGGGTGATGTTCATGTGCTCATTGACACACAAAGACCAGCTTCTGAGAGGACATTCAATCTGTGGGGCCCACATTCCTGTGGTGAAAGGGGAGAGGAGATTGAAAAGGGCTCCCCAGACCCTTTCTTCCCCATGTTTCCAAAGGGGTGGCCTGTGCATCCCTGGGCAGCGAAGTTTGTTCAGCCTGTTATGTGGGCTTCCTGTCAGTCAGGCAGTGCCCATGTAGCAGTTTGCTCTAGGAGGGCTTCCTGGAGGTGCACACCTCCCATACTGCGCACCGTACTTGTTACCATCTGTGACTCTGTCCCCAGCCTACTTGCTTGGTTCCTCCTGCTTCCAGGGTGCTTCTGACATGTGGGTCAGACTGTGTCACCCTCCATCCCCCTACCCCCATGTGATGGGGCAGAGCCTCTCCTCCTCCCCCCACCCTTCCATCACTGAGTCTGCTTACCTTTCTAGTTAGGCCTCCTGCATCCTGTGGTTCAGCCAAGTCGATTTCCTGGATCCCAGATAGCAAATGCTTTTTTGGTGTTCTTCTTTGGCCCCCCTGGTTCTCCTGCCTGGGACGCCCCTCTTCCTCAGTCCTGTCTGTCAAAACCTATCCATCCTCAAAGCTCATCTCAAAGTTGCTTCCTCCATGAAGCCTTCCCAATGCCTCTGAGCTGGGAATGCTGGTTCTCTCTCCTCTACCCCACACTGAATTGTCTATAGCTCTCAGGGTCTGCCTGACAGTGTGACTATCTTGCTTTTACCAGACAAGAGCCTTGATGGGGCTGAACCGAACCTTGTTCCTTGTCCTATTCCCCCAGTGGCCTGTGCATGGTACGTCCTTGGTCAATGTTGGCTTGTCAAGGTGGGCCCCCTCCCCTATCTCTGGCCTCTGACATGGCGGGGGCCCATGCAACTGTGCAGAAGTCCCCCCTCCAGTATGGGGCTGGCATGGGCCCTGGTTGTGCGCTCCCCCTCTCTGTCACAGGCGATGTTGGTACCGGCTGCATAGAGCAGTGGGGCGGGGAAGGCCTCCGGCGATGGGCAGGTGCTGCTGCCTGGGGAAACAGAGATGTCAGGGCTGATGTGGGGGAACTGGGCTGCTCATTAGATCTGCTAAACTGCTGTCACGGGCTGGCTCCTCTGCAGTGACAGGGTTCACCTCTCCCCGCTGGGCCCCTGTATGCTGGGCACCGCCGCTCTCACTCACTAACCCAAAGGCCACTGAGCGTCAGGGCCGTCTTCACGGAATACAAGGCCATTTGTCTTTCAGGGGGGACGCCCCCTCCATTGGGGACTGCTCGCAGCTTTCTGTCACTCATGGGCTATATCCAGAGAGCCAGGGGAGAGAGCGCCGCTTAGACCAACCTTGATCTTGGATTTGGGGGTTTGGAACCCTTTGTGCTTGTGGCAAGGACTTCTACCTAAGCGAAGTCTCAATTAAAACAATAAATCATTACGAGGATAAAGTGTAGTGGGGCCACAGAGGGTTGAATCCCAATTTGAATATGATAGGCCTATAAATTACAGCGACTCGCGATGCTGTTGTTCAGGGCCCCAGGGACTGAGGAGCGCACACTCCGTCAGCTTTGGGGCAAGTGGTTTGCACAGCCAAGTTGGGGAGGATGTATGTTATTTGGAGCTTTATCACATGACCAGGATGCAGTAATAGAGCAAATAAAAGTATAACCCTTTAAGGTAAACTGCCAGCGTTCAAATCCCAGCTTGCAAAGCAATAGCTGAGCTTGGGTGTGCTTCTTGACTGCTCTGCAGGTATAGTTTATATGATTGGCTTTGCAGTGTTCCAGGTGATGTGCTCAGAACTTCTTAACTCTTCTGGACTTCAGTTTCCTTATCTGTAAAATAAACCTTCATGTATCTCTTGTGTAGATTATGTAATGTGATACAGTTGAAGCACTTAGTGGGGTTTCCGGCAAGTAAAGGCTTCACTAGCTGTGATTACGCAGTGGAATGTCAACTCTCAGAAGACAGGAAGCTTATCTGTGTTGACCATCTCAATATCCCTAGTGGAGTTTCAGTGAATAATTATGGTATATGTAGATGTGCATTGAGAGAGCGAGCTTGAGAAGACTGGGACAATGTTATTTTTTCCCTATCTCGCGTAGTACCTGCTATAGCTCCCAACATGCCATAGATGCTTCGTAATTAATAATAAATTTAAGCACAAACTGTCCTTGCAGTTGGATGGTATAGAGTACTTAAGAGATCTCAACCAGGTAATGCCCCTGTGTCTTCTGGAGTCTCTCCAAGGTCTCTGGCTAAGTCGTTTGCCCTGAACTGAGCAGTTTGGCCAACGTAAGGACGAGATGTTGGGAGACTGGGTCTCATTTCCAGGTCTTTAACGGTTTTGCTGTTTGACCTGGAGATCACCCCCAGGGTGCAGTGGGGAGGCTGTCGGGACCCTGCCGCCGCCCACCAGTCTCCTGGTAATGGTGGTGAGGGTGGGCAGCTAGAGTGCCATTTTCTGAGCCGCTCTGACCTGGTCCCTGGGCCATCAGTGTGAGAAGACACAGGCAGATTCACGGGACTGCCCTCTGCTCCCGAGAGGAACCCGTTTGGCAGCATGGAGGATAGAGGTTGGGGGGACAAGATGAGCGGTCTCACCTGTCCCAGCCATCTGCTTCCAAAGGACCATTTCTGTACAGAAGTCTCATCAGAAAAGACTCAGGCAGGGCCCATTGCAAAGCCCCTCTCCATACCAACCTGGCCTTCTGCACCAGGCCGCTCAGGTGCCATCTTCAGGCGGCTCTGACCTTACCTAGTGCTGGAGTCTGTAAAGCCAAGGACTCCCTCTCTGTGGAAATCTAGGGCTTTGCTACCTTCGAATTCTGCTAATAAAGATGTCTTCTTTTCTCAAGGCCTATGGAGTCACCAGCCCAAATGCTCAGTGAAGCATGTCCAGGGATGGCACTGCTGCTGAGCTCTCTGCCCTCCCAGCATCCTGGGTAGTGGGCAGCTGGGAGCCTGGACGGGGCAGGGAGTGATGAAGGGGTCCCCTAAATGCTCAGGGTCAAGCTGAGGTTCTGCTGTGTGACTGTAGGCCTCAGTTTTATTATTGATGACATACGGCTAGTGATGGCTGCTTTGTAGTGTCCTGTTAATAATAAATGAGTAACGAGGCTGAGGATGTTATTGGCAAGCTGTGAAGTGCTGGGCATAGGTAAGAGGTGCAGGAGGCACTGACAGTGAAGCCAGCAGTCCCCTACCGAGGGCGGACAGCCCCCTTTGGAATTACTGGCTCATTCTGACAGAACTTATTACCTCTGCCATATAGCTCTTCTCCCACCCCGGCTCTCTGTTACAGTTTAACCTGCCTAATTAGAAGACTGCTGGATATTGTGAAGGGAAGGAGAACTGGTCCCATTTAGCTCTCTGCCCTGGTCCTCTCAAATCCTTGTTGAGGACCCATTTCTGCATGAGAAACAGGCTGGGATTTTGCATGAGAAGGAGGGACAAAAGAAAGAGACTGGGAGAGGGAGGGGTGAAGCCAGAGGCTCAGGGAGTGGGGGTTGTTGGGGCTGTCAGGACCCAGGGGTGGGGTGTTTAGGGGCTCTCTGGGGGTGGAGAAGGAGAGGCCATGACAGAGGGAGCACGGCTGAGAGGAATGTTACCTACTGAGTCTCTGAGAAGGGAAGGGCTGCTGGCACTAGGCACCTGCAGGTTCCTCTGCCTCTCAGGGATGAGGGGGCTGGAACTGCCTTGGAGACAACTTTCTGACTTGCCACTCCCTGCACAGAAGTCACTCCTTGCCAAAAGACTGCTTGACTCAGGGGGCAAGGGGTGGGTTCGTGGCAGAGACTGACCAGAAATTTTTCTAGAAGGATCTAACATACCCTAACATAGGTAAGGCAGAGTATCAAGGGGAAGGAATTGGGGGCTGTGGGAATTGGGGAAGGAATGGGATCCAGGAGAAATGCAGAACAGAGTGGGGCCCTCACCTGCCATATGAGGGATACTATTTATGGGCTATAAAATTCCATCCCCAAGAAACCCCAAAGGGAGGTTTTTAATATTCTCACTTTATAGTAGAAGAAATTGGAGAAATTTAGTGCAAGCCTTCAAGGGTGGACATGAATGGGTCCAGCTCAGATATGTTGAGGCAGTCAGGGGTGGGGGGCACTTGTGGGACAGAGGGGTGGGGATAGGTGGGGAACTCTAGTCAAAGAAAGAACCATTTTCTGTGGTGCTGGACTTGTGTGTCCATGCATGTTTTTGCACCTGGCAGTGTGGGCATCCTGAGAAATAGGGCACACTATGTCCAGCCTCATGGATCTTGCAGTTGAGAGGAGAAGGCAGATGAGCACAGGAACTCCTGGATAAATAATCTGTCGTGTGACGGGTTAGTGCTGGAAGGGGAGGTGTCTGCATTGCGCTGTGGGAATCCCAGAGGGAAACTATTGATTAGTTTCCTGATGATGGGACAGGTGCCAGGAAAAGCTTCATAGAAGAGGTGGCATTGCTCCTGTAGCGAGTGGAGAGATTGATTCTAGGGTGTAGATACAGGTGAGTATCTCCTCAATGAAAGGAATGTTTGCCTCCGGTTCACTATGTTACCACATGTCATTCTTAAAATAGCTTGTGAGTCATTGTTTTTATCCCTATTGCACAGAGGGAAATATTGACACCAAGGAAACATAGATTTTCCTTTACCCCCTAGTTCACTGAGAAACAGGACTTTGTTTTAGTGGGTCCTCTGCCTGAGGGTCCCTGGGCTGTACACAAAGGGACAGTGGCAACCAAGGACTATCAGCACCTTGGACAGGATCTTTTATGTTCCGAGAGTCAGGGTGCTGGAATCCAGAACCATGGCCAGTACCTTTCCCAAACCCTGGCCCAGTAAAGTGGACACTGTAATTTCTAGGATGATGTCATTTTGGGTACCAGTGAATCTAAGGTCCTAGACCGCTGGGCTTCCCTGTAACTTGTGTTAGGAGACAGGTCTTCTCAAGCAGAGGATTAAGAAATGTGTTTTTTGAAATATACACTGGTATGATTTTGGAAAGCCATCTGGATTTACCTTAAAAAAACTGAAAATGGAAATACAGTATGACCCAGCAATCCCACTGTTATGGATTTATCTGTAGAACATGAAATCACAAACTAAATGTTTATTGCAGCATTATTTATAATAGCACAAACAACTGAGGTGGACCAAGTAGGTGTGGTATGGTCATACTCTGGAATACTATTCAGCTGTACAGAAAGATGAAATTTTGCCCTTTACAGCAAAATGGAAGTTCAAGGGTATTATGTGTAATAAAGCAAGTCAGACTGACAAAGACAAATAGTAGACATTTACATAGTGGGTGATTGGATAAAGCTAAATACTTATAAAAACTAGTGAGCACTAATAAAGTGAGGTTTCTGAGGTTAAGGGGGAGATGGTGGGATAAAGAGTCAAAGGGGTATAAGGGAAGGTAGTGGGGAAAAATAGAATTCATTTCCATTGTTAAACAAGAAAGAGAAATGTGTTTCTGAAGGGCTCCAGATCAGTTTGTCCCTACTCTCCCAAAGACGTATCTTTCAGAGGCTCAGACAAGTTTAAAGGACCCTGTAAAAGGCAAATAGCCAAAAGGAGATGCACCACAGTCAGGTACACCTTGAAGGGGTTGTTGGAAAGTTCTGGGCAAGGTCCCCTGCCCAGGGAGCGAGGGCTGGGGTGTGTCATCCAAGGAGCAGCTTCTGGAGCTCGCATTTTCTCTGTCGCTAAATGGAAATAGTGTGTTCTACCCCACAAGCTGTATGACATGAGAGAGAAGGTGCCTGGCTAATGCTGTGCACAGTTTACCCTCATGCCCAGGCCCTGCCCTGCTCCGTGGGGTGAGGTCCACCAGGCAGGATGCGGTGAGGGCAATATCCTGCCTGGGGTAGTGTCGGCGGAGAGGTGGCCCAGGCTCTTTGGAGGGGCTTTCCTGACCCGGGAGCTGGGCTTCTCTCCGAGCTAAGGAGCCTCAGCCCCTGGAGATACAGAACTGGACAGCATAGCCCAGCTGGGCCATGAGGGCTAAGGCCATTTTTCCTATGGCGTGATCAGGGCTTGCCAGGGATGCTCTGATTTGGGGTTTTGTGCCAGGGACCCAGGGTAGGGAAGAGACTGCCCCAAGTTCTGCTTGGGGCTCTGCCTGTGGTTTGCTGCCGTCAGCAGGCAAGACACAGGCCTGCTTCATGGGCACCGGTGCATGCGAGGTGATTACCCCTTTAATGTTTAATGTGCTGAAAAACCATTAGACCCAGAAATGGACAAGTTCTCAGTTGGTAACTTTAATTATTGTTAAGACTTGGTCACGCCTGCTTATTAGCAATTATGCATGGCATCTCCCAGAGTGCTGTGGGCCTTCCCCTTTTTTCTCCTACTGCTGGAGAGAGCAGATTTGCAAACTGCTGCCGTCAGGTAATTGGAAACACAACACCAATCATAACAGGTGGTTCCCACTGCTCCTCTCTCTAACCTGGCCTTACTTAGGATGAAAGCGGGCTGTCTGCTTTGCTTCAGGGAAGGGTCTTCCAGTGCAGATCGAGGGTACTGAGGGCGGCTAACTGCGTGGCATAATGCCCTTGACAAAGCACTTTTGTTTCCATCATTTCATTCCCTTCCATTACCATCCCCATTTTACGGGTAAGGAGACTGAGCCTTAGAAAGGTCCGACCTCTTAGAGGTTCTACCAGGGGGCATCTTGTTCTTGGAGAACCACACCCTGAAGCCTTGGCCCTCACTGTCGTGAGAATCACTTGGCCTCAAGTCCACTCCTCCCCTCACTCCGTCTCCACCACTCTCTGGAACAGGGGTGGCTTCCTGGTCCAGGCTGGACCACCCAGAGACTCTCTCCTGGAAACGGAGAGTGGCTGGACCTGGATGACGGAGAGCCAGGAGCCTGGGTGATTTATTTTCAATCATATACAAAGACATCCAGTCTCCAGGGAGAGACACTGGAAATAGATTCACATAGGCAGAGAGCGAGAAGAGAGGGAAAGAGGAAGGGGAGAGAGTGAGAGCACCAGAGGCTGAGAGAGGGGAGAGGGAACTGCGACACCCCAGAAAGACAGCAAAGCATCCCTGGTTCTTACCCCTGTACTTACTTGGGAGGCCTGGCCCGACTTCCCTACCTCAGGTACTTCTGTATCCTTCTAGTAATGCCCTGTAGTTTGAGGCCCTCTCCTACCCATGTCCGATTGTAGAGTTCAGAGACAGCCGTTGGAGGACAGCCCAAGTGGGCAGTCGGAGATGGATTCGTGCTCAGAGGGACTCCTGGAGACAGTGGGTGCAGCAAGAAGATTCCAGGCAGGACCAAGGGGCAGAAAGGAGGCAGCCCCTGGCCACAGACCCCCAGCCGTGTCCACCATCCCCTGGGGAACCTTCCTGAAGGACCACCTCTCTCTCCTACCCCTTGCCCAGCCCAGGAAGCCCTAACACTGGGCTGTGCTCAGGCATTTGGCAGAGTGATGGCATGTGCTGGCAGCCCTGCCTCTGGCCCTGATTTTTAAGAAGGGGAGAGAGAAAAAAAAAAAAACAGGAGAAAAAAACTGAGCATGAGTAATGGGCCTGGAATGAGGCATACGAGATAACACTGAATAATAACACGTCAAAAACTACAAGATGTATTTTTTTATTTCCCAGTGGAGTTTCCATTGCGCTAATCCATCACTGTAGAGCAGGCAAGATTATGCTTCCCCAAAAAAAGTCTGGGAGATAAATGTGAGTAAATTAGGGTTTATTATATTATTTGGGGTGATATAATTTCTAAGCGGGCCCTTATTAAATTACTTCCTCTGGTGCTGACACCTCCTGCCTGGGTCTCTGCACCTTCGTTCCACTTCCCTGTCTGAAGCTGCTTTGTATTTTAATGTCTCCCATCATTTTTGGATGGGAGGTGGGGTGCCCGTGGAGAGAGCCAGAAGGGAGTGCTGAGTCACTGCTATCGGGCGAGTTTCTTCCTCGCCAGCCTTTCCAAGATTATAGGGCCACAGACTGATGCAACACTGATGCTGGAAAAAATATGGAGGCCCCCAGACCACACCCTCATTTCACAGATGGGAAATTGAGGCCCAAGGAAGAAAAGGGAGCCGCCTTAGGTCACATAAATGGGTAGGCACAGCTGAGCTGGCGTTCCTTGTGCTGCTGACTCCCAGGCTAGAGCTCGGCCGTGTGGGCTCTTTCCGCACCCGGTTTCAAGGCCGCTTCAAGTCCAGCAGCCGAGCACCGTGGAATTGAGGAGTCTTGGTTATCTTCAGTGAGGTCTTTGTAGTCACTTAGAGGAGACAGGCGAGAAGGCCTGCGATCTGGCCTTTGACCACAAAAAGGCTGAGTGAGCTTGACAAGGGACTTTACCTCTCTGAGTCTTTATAGTAAATATGTCATTTTTATAGTAAAAAAAAGCGTGGAGCAGCTGAGTGGTTTTCAGACTGTCGTTTTCACAGTGAAACTCCACATGCAACCTCATTTGGAAGGCTGACGGAGCCGTGGTTGGGGAGAAACTTCGGGAATGTGGGAGTCTGGGTTCCCACGTTCCCCCCCACCCCCCCGCCCCGGTTTGAAACCATTGGGCCCAATTTCAGCCTCTGGTCCTTATTTTGCCCTGGTGTATCCTCCTCGCTTTCTGTGAGTCCTGCCCAGTGTTGGAAGAAGAGTGCCAATGTCTCTTCCAACCCTGAAAGTTGGATTTGGCCCCGCAGGACCTGCCCACACAGCCTGGTCCTACTGGTGCCAGGGTGTGCCAGTCCCTGGAGCTCAGTCCTGTGGTTCCCATATGGCTTTGCCATTCACTAGCTGTGTCACCTTGGACAAGTTATTATTTTCTTCTCTAAAATGGGATAACAATAATTTTGACTTCATAAGACAGTGAAGTTGAAGTGAGAAAATACATTAAAAAAAAAGCCCACTTAGCATGCTCCCCAGCAGGCTGTGAACTATAGTTATTATTATCTTCATTATGAATGTGACATCTGGCCATTTTGGGGGGGTGATATTTATTTAAGGGCTGTTACAGGACACAATAGACTATTAACAAATGATTGAATGGCAACTGTTGTTTTTATTTGCTATTATGATAATAAGCCCCAGGGGGAATCCACAGCTAATGCAGTCCTGTTCCCACTCTCAGTGGACTCCTGAGCTCTCCTTGCTCACCTGGGCCTGAGCTCTCTTCCCGCCCCCCTCCTCACTCCAGCCAGGGTCTGAGCTGCTGGAGAGGACAGTGGGGAGCCTGGAAGAGAAAGTCACGGGCCCAAACGGGATCAGCAAAGGTGTCAGAGAACAGGTGGATCCCTCTTGTCCTGCCCAGCAAAGCGCACATGCAGAGCAGCTTAGAATCACACCTGCAAAGTCATGGGGTTTGAACTTAGAGCGGTGGTTGCCAGGGACTGTGGGGAGGGGCACGTAGGGGATGAGTGTTGAGGAGGTACAGCTTCTGTTCTGCAGGGTGAACAGTGTTCTGGAGATTGGAAGCACAATGACATAAGTGTAATTGACACTGTTGAACTGCACACTCACAAATGGTTGCGATGATCAGTTTTATATGTATTTTACCACGATTGCAAATTAAGAAAGAAAAATTTAAATAGCCAACAACCCTGCTAACACCCATCTGCGCTTCCCCTGTGTTACTGGTCGGAAGTCCAGTGTGACTCAGGCTGAGTTCTGGAGAGACTGGGGGGAACATCTTCTAAGCTCATTCGGGTTATTGGCAGTGGGCGGAGCAGGAGACCCTCACCCTGCCCGGGGCTGATTGAAGCCCCGTGTATCCTGCCCTCGCTGGCACAGGGAGGAGCACAAGATGTGCTGGAAGGGCCCCATTTTGGGGGTGGGGAGGCAGCAGGAAGTACAAAACTGTTTGATCAGATTCTGGAAGGAGCTAAGTGTCTTTTTTTGCTGGCAGCTGCAGGAAAAGGTGCAATCGTTAGAAGGTGGCATTTTGCATTCAAATCGTTCCCATCAGCCAGTGACATTTTCTTGTTCCTTCTGGTCAGGAGACCTTTCCATGCCACAGACTCAAATGACTCAGGCATCAGAATACCTTCCCGGGGGAGGGGGCAGAAACCCAGTCTAGTCCCCCCAGGGTGGACATATACAGTTGCTGAGGTTAAAAAAGCAGAGAACTCGGCGCCCATCCAGGGCTGTGCGTGTGGACACGGAGGAAAGTGAAAGTGTGTGCGCATGCCATGTGCAGCTGAACCGTGTCGTGTTTATGAGGACGGCAGGCCCGGGGATCAGTCAGCACTGCCGAGAGACAGCCCACGCCTGCACTGGTGTGAGTGTCGGTGCTGAGGAAAGAAGTGAGCCCGTGTGTGTGTGAAGTGGGTGCAGATGGGCCCCCGTTAGTGCTGTTGTTGGGGCGCCCCAGCTCTGGCAGGTCAGCGAGTGGTCTGTCTGAGGGGTGGTGGCGGGCGTCCCATCTTGGCACCTCCCCCCCCCACCCCGCCGTGGTCTCCCTCTCTCAGTAAGGGCTCCTCCCCATGCCCAGCTGCCAAGCCTCAAACCCAGGCTCTCTTCCCCGCCTTTCTTTCACCTCACTTTCAAGATTGCCCCCTTCAGATCTCTGGTGTCTACTTCAGCCCAAATCGCTCCCCCGCCCCTTGCGCAAGTATTCCTCACGACAGTGCCAACGCCTGTCCCTTACCAGTGTCCTGTGGGAAATTGCGCTGTTTGTTTACGAGGGTGATGTCCTTCCGGCCCCCAGCGAGCAGGGGCACCGAGCACCTCTGTATACCCAGCACCAGTATACAGCAGGCACTCAGTGAAGGCTTTGGAGAGCGAGCAGTGACTTTTTTCTGTGCTGCCCCAGGGGTGGTGTAGGTCTTGGAGGAAGAGGGGTGTTGCCTTGGGGCAGAGACTGTGACACAGAGCAAATTGGCACAGGAAGGAGAGAGGCCCTCGTCCCAGGAGGCAGCGGGGAGCTCTGGGGAGATGCTGCGGGACAGAGCCTTGAACCTGAGGTCGGAGCTGCGGGCTCCCGCTTGACACTGCCACTTTTTTTTTTAAATATTTTTTTATTTATGCACACAAGAACTGGGGTGAAGGCCAGAGGTTGGGGGGTGGTGAGAGGATTCACCAGAGACAGAGTGGGGAGCAGCATAGGTGGATCTACTGAAATATACTGAGGGGAGCAGTGGGCGAGACAGGAGAGGTCTGCTGCGGACAGACAGCTTCATAGTGCTGAGACTTAACCCTTTGCGCCTCCAGGGAGGCCACTTTCTAAGTGCGCCATGCTGGGGGAGAGCCTCACACTTGCCCCAGCCTCCCTTCCCTCACCTACAGAAGGGGCTTCCAGGGATTAAGCGCCGCAGTCTGCACTCTCACATGATCTTCATGGCATTTCTACGAAGGAAGTCTTGCTCTGTTTCCTATTTCACACACGGGAATGGATGCTGAGGCATTTGGTTTGCGTGAGCCCCACGGTTGTCTAGTGCAGGAACTTGAACTTGTGCTCTCTACCTGTGAGACCATCTCCTCAGCCACGACTCCAGCAGGCCTCACCGCTTTCAGCAGGCCTAGTTCCTGGGTCAGCATGAAGACCTGATGAGTCCAGGGCTCAGCACTCAGGGTGCAGGTGTGTGAGGGGGCACAGGACAACCACTTCTCTCAGGTCCCTGCTCCCCTCCCCTTGCCAGTTGGCTGGGCCGCCTCGGGGGGCAGGCACAGGCTGGTGCCCTCTCTGCCTGTCTTTGCCGCCACTAAACTTTACACTGGGCTCTGTCATTAGCCCAACAACAAGCTCCCTGTTTGACTAGCCCTGTCCAAATTTGCTCGGCGCGAGCAGGAGCCCATAGTAAGTAAACGGTTTTCTGTTGATATTTGAGCACTAATGAAGAGGCAGCGAGCAGGGCCCATTAATAACTGAGGAGATGATTGTGTTTGCAGAAGGCCTGTATACAGCATGTCAGCCTGCCCAGACAGCGCCCGCCCCCTTATTGATTTCCCAATAAGCCGCAGCGGGCATCTTGTTCTCAGCCCAGAAGAGCGGCTTCCCGGGTGAGCTCTCAGACTCGAGTCTCCCTTCCCTGGGTGCTGCAACCCTGCTGAGGCTCTCAGGCTGGGTCTTTGGTGAGAATGGGGTCTCATTCAGTCTTTCAGTTTGCATGGATGAAGCGTCTTTATGCACCATCCTTAACCTCACCTGGAGATGGAGCCTGCCCTTCACCTCACTGGGGGACTCCATCCGTAATGCCCCTAGACAGACACAGGGGCAAAGGGTGATTCTGTGTGGACCTTTGAACCTGCACCAGGTAGTCCCTGTCACTATATGCTGCCCACCTTGGATGAGTTACCTCATCTGTGATGGTAGATGGCCTTCTGGCGGGCCTTGAGGATGGCGTTCTCCTCCCCGTGTTGACCTTTAGCCCCGAGGTCCAGTAGGTTCAGGCTGGGAATTTCTGACTTTGAATGGGGTAGTCAGTTACAGAGGGCTGCAGGGCCGAGCTGGAGGCCTGTCCATCCTCCCTGCTGGGCCTGCCAGAGACTGTGCCCTCTAAGGAGATGCCATGGCAGATCCAGGGCCCAGGCTCTGGGAAGGCTGCAAGAGCCACCATCTTAAGCTTGATTTGGGCTTAAGTTCTGTCCTAACTTGCTGAAGACATACAATATCTAAGGCAACACCCTATCTGATGAACTTGTGGTCTGGTAGAGAGTTGAACTATAAACAAATAACTGGAGGGGAAAAAAGTACATTATCTTTATTGTTAAAAAGCTGCTCCCATGCCCTCATCCTAATGCAAGGCTGCAGACGCTGAAGCCCTTCTTGATTTGGGAAAACTGAACAGAGGCTTCTGTCTGAGTGCCTGAGTCAGGGATCAGGAGGAAGAAACAGCTGGAACTTGGAGGGGGAGGGGAAGGAGAGAGGCGGTGAGGGAACAGTGATAGAGCTGAGACTTGAGTCACAGGAACTTGGTGCGGAGCCAAGGGGAGACTTGCTTTGTACTTTCCTGTGTGCTGGGTTGTCTGATGAGAAGGTTCTTGTAGTAGGTCCACCTTCCTGTACTTCCAGTTGATAAGACAACAGTTAATGGTAACATTTGGGGGCCCACCCTTTGGATTTGGGGACCTAACATGCAGGGCCGTGCTGCACGGCAGCTGAATACCATTTGACAGGCCTTCCGTTTCCACCGTGAAGGCTACATGCTGGGCTTGGGGCGAGGGGTTGGAGGTGGAGTCATCACCAGCCATGAAATGCCACCAGTAGGTCACACGGACGTGGGAAAATCATCCTGAGACTGGAGGTGCAATTTGGGGAAGAAAGAATTGGATGATCCTGCCGAACAGCCCAACTTCTGGGATATTCTGTGAGAACATTAAAAAGAAGAGGTCTAAATCATCCCTTGGTGAAATTATCAACTGGAAGTTAAAAGCAAAAGTCGTCTCCATGGACACCCATTTTCTTAAGACGTTCCTTTTTTTTTTTTTTTTTTTTTTTTTTTTGCGAAGATGAGGTTCGGGCAGGGATATAGGAACCTGGTCTCAGCGTTTACCCTGCCCCTCCCTCTGAGGCCAGATTCCTGGGTCTTGGCTGCCGAAACAGGACTGGATTCTGGGAATCAGCCAGGCCTGGGATCTCTGGTACTGACTGCCGCCTTCTGGAAACTGGAGAAGAATACTAGGAATATGCTGCCGAGAATGAGAGGGAAAGGTTGGCGTCAGGCAGACTCTTCCCAGAAGTGGCGCAGGGGCCAAGCTCACATGTAGGACACTGCTGCTGCTGAGGACTGACGCGTCTCACAGCTCTGGCTCACTGCCCGGGCGAGCGTATGGCAACATGGGGGGAAAATCGCCTTCTCCCTCACTCAGCGTGTTCCTGCGGCCGTCCTATAGCAACGCTCACTGCACCAGTGGTGAGGGTGGCTTCTGCTCTCCCCTTGTGCTCTCATGCTCCCTCTCTCTAAATGAGCTGGGACTGTGGAGGAGGGGCCTGCACACAAAGGTCTGAGCACCCTTCCTCTCTCCCCTGTGAGCACTGCCCTGTCTGCAGGGAGCCTGCATTCTTCTCTTCACTGGAGCAAAGTCTACCCCAATTCGGAGAGCAAAGCACAATGTTATGCAAGAGTATTACAAGCCCAAAGGACATGGATCCAGCCAGGGACGTCAGCCGGCCTTCTCAACAACAGAGCTGGCAGTTCTTTCTCTTCCCCTGGAGGGAACAGATATTTGAGCGAGGAGCCAAGGAATGGGCAAATTAGGTTGGGGAGAGGAAAGCATTGCAAGAAGAGAAGACGTGAACGAAGAGGTAAAGATACCCAGAGGCGGGAACCCAGAGAAGGGTGTCAGCAAAGAAAGCTGAAAGAAGAGATTGGGGACAGGCCCGAGAGGGCCTCGGATGCCAAGTCAGGGAGTTTGAACTTGATTGGACAGATGTGCAAGAAGCCACTTATGTGTGTTTATGTCAAAGCATGACAAAAATCAGAGTTAGGAGACTCTGAAACTTGGGTATTTATTCTATGGCAGAAGCAAGGAGAGTAAGGTGTGATGAGAAGCTCCCACATTTCAAATTTGGTTGCACAGGAGTTGTGGGTGGAGCTTTTGGGAAGCAGAGAAGTAAAGTGGAGCAGTTGGGTAAAGCAGGGAACAGACAGTGGTTTTAGTGCCGGACATTTGGGGGTTGAGCCATTGTAGGAAAACCAGAGAGCAGGATCATCCTCCTTTTGAAGTCAACCTTCAGTCAGGATTTTTGGGACCTCGCGGTCAAAGTCGGCTGATGGATATAGTCCCCACAGTCCTTTCTGCTCCGGCATGAGGTCCTGGCCTGCTTCAGACTAGGAGTGCGTCACGTTCACGGTTCTGTCCCTGGGTCTGGCACCTGGCTTTGGAACCCCTGATTAACAGCTGGATCTCTCTGAGGGCTCCCCCAAGCTCCTGAATTGTCCAGTGGTCCTGGTGGCGTACTTGAGCTGCACTGGGGCGCCCACCTCCCAGTGCCCGGTGAGGACTGGGCTGCCGCCTGCCGGCCAGCACCATTCCCGTGATGCTTGTTACAGCTGCCGGCACTCCGGCAGGCCACATGAGACCGAATGCCGGTCTGTTTCCCTTGGCCACTAAAAGGAGCTTGAGGAGAAGGAAAGTAGTTTAATTTGTCAACAAACTGAGGAGGGCGGCAGATTCGTGTCTCAAAGACCACAGTCCTGCTCTGTTCCGTTGTATTTATCACCGGGGTATTATCTAGAGTTACAAGGGAGTAGAAGGGGGAATTGGCAAGAGTTAGCATGTCCAACCTTGCACAGCAGGCTCCTGGACACGTTGGGGAGCTTCAGGTGGGTGCGGCTTGTGTTGCGATCACCTGGTGGTCGGCAATTTCGATGCTGTCATCTTAGGGATGTTCTTTTTCCTTGGAATGTAAGGAAACAAGGTTGGTACACCTGAGGGTAAATAAAGAAGACAGGAATTCTTATCTGGTGGGCAGGAAGAGAGACGTGCCCTTTATCATTGTGTCAACAGGCTCTGTCCTCTCACCATCGGGCTCCTGCCAGACCACAGTGGGGACCCAGGTTTGGGCTTCAGATGCTCGGTACTCATGGATCAAAGCACATGCTCAGCCACGGCTCCTGAAAGGGGCAGCACTGCCCAAGGTCTCTGGCTCTGGAGGAACTTGTGCCCCACACGTGGTTTGCCCACACTGCAGTCTCCTGTGCGCTTCTGGGTCCTTGGCCTGGCTCAGGTCACTCGCCCAGACACTCTCTTTCCTGAAGGAAATTCTGTTCTAGGGAAGTGGATTTTACAGGTCCAGCCACAGACACCCCCTGCCCCCCCGACTTGAGACTTGGGTCATAGAGGTAAGGCCATCCTTCTCTCTCTTTCCTCCCCAAAGGCTCTGGCCTTGTTAGGTAAATTGGGCTGCTAGCCCAGCCAACAAAAGGGAAGGCCAAACTTTGCTAACCCACTAAAACTAAACCAAACCCAGAAAATACAATGGGGTACCTCCAGCCTCATCTTCGCAGAAGTAAGACTGTTCCTCAGGAGGCCCGGGGCAGGACAAAGATCAGCTTCGTGAGAAAAGAGTTCACTTGAAGCAGAAAAATTAGCAAGGAGGGGCGAGGGGTAAAGTCTTTTCTGGGCTGGTGTGTGGAGTAAGAGGAGACAAAAGAGAAAGACATCAGAAAAATAAGGACTGGGCGTGGAACTGACATTTTATTGTGACCGAGAAGTTGAGGGAAATTGTCAGTGAACACTCAGCCCTCCCCGATTCTATGGCCATTGTTTTAGGCTTGTTTCATCACAGGCCTGTCTGTTCGTCTCTCCATCCACCCATCAATTAGCTTTACTGGTGAACGGCTTTGTTGTTAATTTTATTCATACCATAAAATTCACCCATTATAAAATTCACCAACACTTCAATGATTTTTGTAAGTTCATACATTTGATTAACTATCACCAAAAGCTCACGTTAGAACACTTCCTTCACCCCCAAATAGTCCTGCGTGCCTGTGTGCTGTCAATAACTGCCCCCACCCCTAATACAGGGCAGCCACTAGTCTGCTTTCAGCCTCTGTGGGTTTGACTTTTCTGGATATTTCATTTCAGGGCAGGGTGAGGAGCACCCGGGACCCCCAAACCCCCAAACCAGCCTGCCATCCTCCACATTAAGACGAAACATACTCTAGTGTGTAAGACTTTTCATGGAAAGGAGCTTTAATACAATTGGTGTTCAGTAAAGAGAAGGGAAAGAATAGATAATGTAGTTTCCAAATCAAGCACCCGAGTTACCCATCCCCCAGCCAAACAGGCTTGGCCCAAAGCAGAGCTGCTGATGCCCCAAAGCCTGCCTCATGTCTAAGGCACCTTCTGGTGGGGACCCATAGGAAATGGGCAGAAAGGGGCCAGGCCAGTCTGGAAGGAAAAGAGCAAAATTAAAATTAAGACAAAGCTGTCATTGTCAGCCTCCCCACGGGTCTCTCAGCCACGTCTGTTTCAAGTGTCTCCTTCCATGTCCCCCAAGTGCCTGGTTCAAGATCGAGAAGCAAGGGTGGCTGCTTCTGCGCACGTCTCTCTCTCCATGTGCCTCCTCCCGTTCTTGCTTCTGCTTCCTTCTCTCAGTCTTCTCTTCCTTTCTGCTCAGCTCCACCCTTCCTTGGGTAGGGCAGGGAACCTGGACTCTCCCCCTTTCCCTGGGGACCACCCTGTTGTTATTTCACGGAATCAGAACTGAACAATACAGTTTTGTGCCTGGCTTCTTTCAGTCCTTTCGTGTTTCTGAGGCTCATTCTTCTTGTTGCAGATAACAGCAGCTTGTTTGTTCCTATTGCTGAGTCGTGTCCCATCGGACACTTACACCCCAGCTTGTTCATACACTTACCAGCTGATGGACGTTTGGATTGTTACCTGTTGGGGGCTATTATGAATCATACTGCTATGAACCTTCCTGTACAAGTCTTTGTGTGGACATATATTTTCTTTGCAAGGTTTTAAGGGCTAAATAGGAGCTGCCTCTTTTGTGAGTCTGAGGAAAACATTCCTGGCAGGAGGCATGGTGTGTGTAAAAGCACTGAGAAAGTCAGTGCTCTGGGGGTGCAGGGGAAGAATAATAATTCTTTCTTCCTCTCCTCATCTTGGGTTCATTGCCTGGAATCCTTCAAATCGGAGTGATACAGGACAGGTTAGCAGGAGAAGAACAGTTTATTAAGTTTGTGCCCTGCCTACAGACAGGAGATTGCAGTGTTGAGTAACTCACAGAGGAGCTAGAACTTGGGCTCACAGAGCACTTCGGTGCATTTGTGGGGCAGCGACAAGAGGAGGGAGCAGGGCTCTAGGCTGTTCTGGGTGAGTCTTCTGGGGAACTAATGGAAGACAAGGGTTGTCTTAACAAGATTTGCTCTGTAGATTCCTCCAGCACCGTCTCTGGGCTAAGCATCTAGAGTTAGTTGTCTTGGGGGATAAAGAATCATCCTGTACTCCTTGGTAGAAAGAGGGATTGCCTTTGTACTCCTTGGTAGAAAGAGGGATTGCCTTTGTTTTTCAAAAGCTGTTTTCAGCTCAAAATAATCCTCATGCCGGGATGGCATGTTTTGAGGTGGCACACTCTGAACCCCTTCAGTATCATGGGGGAGTGAGATGGCGAGGTTGGCAGGGAGCGAATGGCACCACACCACGGAGAGAGAGAGGGCGTTGGAGAGTATCTGGAAGCTCTAGGAGCCTCGGGGGCGGGGGCGTTGTATGGCAATCAGCATGGTGGGGCTTCTCAGAGAGAGCCCAGCTTGCGGCACAGAGAGCAGGCCAGCCAGGAAGGCGTTACGATTGTTAAGACTGTTAGGTGAGGGACTCGAGGTCTTAAACTTGGTCCTGCGTTTGACTGGGGACTGGTGGGGGGCAGGTGATAGAGACAGCGTGTGAGTATCCTTGGGGAGCGGTGTTGAGAGGACAGTCAAGTGTTTCACTCTTGCCAGCAGCCCGGTGTTCACCCCTATTCCAGGGAAGCGGCAGCCCCACCGTGACCTGTGTATGACTCTCAAGGTTAGCGCCATGGGGGTCAGCGCTGTTTAAATGTTGATTACAGAGACGGTGGGAGCTGTTCAGATTTCTAATTAAGATAAAAGAATGTACCCAGCTTATAAATGGTTCTCAGGAATGTATAATTTGATTAGCCTGTTTTCTCCGGGCGCTTTAATTTCTGGAGTAGTGAACGCGGCCTCTGACTACAAGTGGGGCTGCCCGCCGGTCGGGACCGTGCGGGTGAGGACAGAGCGCACCCTGGCCGGTGGCCCAGCCCCAGTTTCTTTCCCTCTCCCGATCTGCTTCTGGACACGAATGAAGAATGCCCCACGCAGGGTCCAAAAGTGCCAAAATGTTGACGATACAATAAATGTGCTTGTCCCGAGCTCAAATCATTTGTCTCTATCCAAAGGCACCGAGGGCCGGGCTCTCCCTCTGGGTCTAGTCCTTCTTCCCCTTCCCTTTTCCCATTGTGACCCCAGCCAGCCAGCCCCCCAGCCCCCAAGGGCCCAGCCTGTAGGGCTGAAGACCCTTTAGGGAGCACCGGTGGGCATTCACAGGACGCCCCCATGCCAATCATCGTCACACAACAACTCAACAGCTGCCTCTTGCCGCCACTTCTTGGCCACTGCGGGTGCGAGTTGCCCTGGGAGGCCCATTCCCTTTGCGGGAGGAACCCCCAGGCTCCGGGACAGTCGCCTCCACCTTCCTCCCACCCCTCCGCCTGCCCCCAGCAGCATGATGACTGGTGACAGCCCCCGCCCCCCAGCACTTGCTTTCATGGGTCCCTTCCTCCATGAAAAATCCAAGAGTTCTAATAAAAATATTAAATAAATAATAATTAGATAAGTCTAATAATAATTTTATGACTACAGTGGTATAAAGATGAATAAGTTAATATTATGTTAAAACTCTTTATTTTGGTACCTGAAAAGTGTGATGTGCTTAGGCCCTACACCGCCTATGATTACGGGTAAGGGGTCCCGCCACGCCCCCCAAGGCTCCTGACCAGTAGAATGCCCACCTGCCCATGACCTGGTGACACGGTGCAGGACTTGGGGTTCAGCAAGCAAATGCTGCACCTCCTCACAGAAGTTTTCAAGGAAGCCCTCAGGCTGTTCCTAGCCTAAACCTAGCCCCTCTTTACGCCTGCTTCTGAAACCTGAGGCCCTTCTGTAGAGGGGCTGGGTGTTTCCTGCTCCCCAATCGGGCCTGTCCAGATGACCCTGCTTCCTGGGCCTCTCGTGTCTTGTGTCTGCTTGAGTGAGACTTGCCCTTGACCTCCCACCCGGCTGACTTCATGGTTGTGTGATGCTCCTGGTAGGCAGGTTTCTCAAAGAGCAGTTGGAGGACGCCCTTCTTACTAGCTGTCTCGGGGAGACTGCGAAGTGAGTGTTTAAAGAAGATTCCAGCGTCCTAATATAGGCGCTGACACTGGAATCTCAGGCTGGAGTTGAAACTGGGAATCTGCCCTTATTAAAGGGGCTCCCTGGTGATGCCCCAAGCACATGAGAGCTGTATGTCATGAACCCCATCTCCTTGCCTCCCCTTCCTTCTCCCAGGTGTGAGGCTGCTTTGCTTCTCTCTTTGATTCCTGCTCAGAATTCAGTCAACAGTCTTATAACCTGTGTTTGAACTGTGGCAGAGAAAGGGATAGGTGTGGCCCAAGCCCTGCTCGGAGCTCAGAGTCTTTCCCAGGGGATAAGGAATTTCCTCTATCCACCCCCACCCCCTCATTCAAGAGCTGTGTCTTTTCATTCTTCTAGGAAAAGGTCTAGAAGCCACCAGCTTCTGAAGACGGTAGGCAGACATGCTTGCTGATAAATACTCAGTTTTAGGAAAACAGCAATGGTGTTGGTAAGAATTGCCTGCCTTTAAAGAAATGTGATTCTAGCCACTACGAGGGTGCATAGTAAGGTCCCCCCAAAGATGCCCCAGCGTGACCACTAACCACGGTGTGACCAAGGGCAAATCCCCTAACACCTGGGAGTCTCAGTGGCTCATTAGGTTCTATTGAAGCGACGAATATTGCAGAACCCTGGAATGGCGATGAACTTTGCACACCAGCCCGGGCCGTTTCTCACTGGCAGACTGCTAAGTATTGCTGTGGTGATTCCAAAGGTGTAGTGAGGTTTGTTTGCCCAGCGCTGGAGAAGTCTGGAGACCCAGATTCTGCTCTGTTCCAACTGGTGTGTGATATGCAGGCCAGTCATCACCCTGGTGGGGTGGGACAAGCCACTAACCACCACTCAGTCCTGGCTTTGCTGATGCACGGGGTAGTTTATTCTAAGTGCGAGACCGAAAATTACTAACATACCCCAAACTTGCTCTGAGCTGCGGTTTGCAGCCCCACAGGTGGCTTTACAGGACGGTGGGATTGGGCAGCCTTCTCTGGTGAGTGGGGGCAGTGGTTCTAGGGGTTCCAGGTCCTGGAGAGGAGCAACTCCTGTAAAAATTAGGGAGGCTCTCGCCTTAGGGCTGTCCAGCACCCTGCTGCAATTTGTTTTTTCAATAGTTCCTAAGGAGCCACCTAGTTACCTGTCTCTAGGTGCACCCCCACACCTCCAAAACAGGGGCATCTCCTTCCTGAGACCTTTGAGACCTTCCCAGACATCCCCTTGCCCTTACCCTCAGTGGGGATGAAGAGAACTGCAGTTAGTTATGCCTTGTGTCCAATCCTTCTTCCCTCCTCCCTCTTTGTCCTTGTGACCAGTCTCCAAAGATCCTGGAGGAGGGATCGAGAATCAGGAGGGCTGGGGGGTGTGGAGCGGCGGTGCCCCTCCCCCCAACTTGTGGTCCCCATGCCCAGCCTGGCTGCTGCAGCACAGGCTTGTGTGGGGACACTCCGGGCTTTGCGCGCCCTTTGGGAAGCGTGTTGGGACGGGGCTAATGATAATTAACACTTGGGGCGTGTTTTGTCTTCGATGTGCTTTACAAACACGACCTAATTAGCCCGCGGGGAGGAGCAGCGCCACCACAACGCTTGCATTATTATTCATTTCTATACCGTCTGGAGTGCATAGCTTCAGCGCAAGAATATTATTGGGAAAGATGCGCTGGTTGGGGTGCCTCCTCCCAGCCCCTGGGATAGTGGTGGAGACGAGTGGGACTCCGTGCATTTAATCTCTGCAACAATCTAAGCAATGGGGAGGCTCTGGGCACAGAGAGGTTAGGAGACCAGTCCAAGGCCACACAGCGCTACGGAGATGCTGACACAAACCCGAGCCCCGAACTGAAAAGTTCTCCACCTCCCGGCCGTCTCTCGGGCTAGGTGCGACTAAGTCTGACCACCCGGTTGCTCTAGCCACACCCGGGCCCCGCGGCCAAGCCAGGCGCAGGCTGGAGAAGGCTGGGGGAGAAGACAGGCGGCTGACAGCGCGCGCACGCTCCCGGCCAGCCGAAACTGTTGCCAGCGTAAATCTCTCCGCTACACCTGAGCGGGGGACAGATGTGCATCAATATTTATTCGGAACTCCCAGGAAACCTGGATGAAGTGTAATTATCTCAGCTCAATCAGCTCGGATTAGCATAACATCAAGTCACCCATCAGACGGAGGGTTTGATTTCGGGGATCAAAGCACCGTGCTGTAGCCGCTGATTAATCGGGGAGAAGAGAGCGGCTAGAAGAAAGCGGCGCGGGTTCGGAGAGCCACAGCTGCACCGCTTTGATGCATGGACCATGCCAAGTTAACTTCCCCGGCCGGCTCGGCGCCCGCGGTTCCCTGGTCCCACCACGTCCTCAGGGTCCTGGGCTTTACTGCTGCTTCTCTCGCAGCCGGCCACCATCTCTCGCATACACTGCGACCCCTGCCCTCTCCGGGGCTGTGCTGTGAAGCGAGGTGCCTGTCTGTCGGTTTTCCGCTTGGAGGTGCGGCTTGCCAGGGTTTCCCTCGAGCGGAGTCCACGGGCCACAGGGAGGACAGCTATTCTCCTCCCCATCGCGCTTCTCAGAGGGCAGCGGTAAAATCTTTGGAGATTGCCCTGAGGCTAAGTGGCGGCCTAAACCGGTCTTTACTTTGGAGGCCTTCCCCCTGTTGGCTGCAGCCAAGCTTTTCCTCCTTAACGGCCCCATCCCCTCCCAACTCACAAAAATAGCCCAGATTTCCTCAACCCGACCTGCTTTCTTGATTCTGTACCTTCGAAAAGTGTTTCCTCCATGGGGAGGTCTTTCTGTCCCTTTCCTTCTGTAACCATCCTTAACCTTCAACCCCATGCCTCCTCCCCTAGTGAAAGCCTGTCCTCTGCAGTCGTTTGTCCAGAAGTAGGGGACCCTCTGTACTGGTGCCGAGTCTGTGCTGCCGCGATTTGAGTAGTGCCGCCTGCCCAGCCCCCCCTCCCCAGTGGACTTGCACTGTGCCCTGGGAGTGGCCCCAAAGCCCAGAGAAAAACACTTGGTGGGTGCGGTAGGAGAGCAGAGGGTGGGGTGCAGGCAGGCTGACGTCAGGGTTAGGTTTGTACTGTGGGTCTACAACGCTGTCCTCTTGACGTCAAGACTCCCCCTCCTCATTTGCACTGCCCCCCCCCCCCATCAGCTGTGTGAGGGCAGGAATCCTGCCTGACTCATTTTGTGCCCCCTTGGGTATAGTCCTTGGCACAAAGCAGGTGTGAATTCTCGCTCTTGCCATCTCCTAACTGTTTTCTTGACTGAGTTGCTCAGGGACTGACGGGGGTGCTGCAGCGCCCTGCGTGGCTGTGACATACTGTGTTCTGTGGTCTTCCCTCACAAACCCTGTCCAGTGGAGCCACTTCCGGCAGACAGGGCCCCAGTCCGTGCCGGAGAACCCTGGAATCTTAGGGGTTGAAGGGACGCTCACAGACCCCCACTTCATCCTCCTGACATCTAGTCTTCATCTTCATCCACTCCCACAGGGATGGGAGTGGAGCGGGAAGCTTGAGGTCAGCTCTGCCGCTGGCCCCGGTGGAAGCTTGTCCAGCGTGGTACAGGCAGGGGACACGGGGTCCCATTTTAAGACTCTCCGACTGATAGAATGGAAGCACCAGTCATGACATCACCAGGGTGTCTGGACACCAGGACTCTCCCCGCTAGAAGGACCTGGAGAGCAGCGGAGACCTAGGTGTCCTTAAAGCTGAGACATGGATGCATGCATTGGTCTGTTCTGGAGTGTAAGCCCACTGAGGGCAGGGACCATCTCTATTTTATTCCCCACTGTGCCCTGGAATCGAAACTCGGCACCTGGCACATGGTGGGTGCTCAAAAACACAATGTAGAAGAAATAAGAAAAGAAGTGAGTGAAAGAATGAGGAAGAAAGGCGAGAGGGAGGGAGGAAGGAAGAAGGTGGCAGGGAAGATGAGAGGGTTGTTGTCCGTGACTGGGGCCTGGGTCTTGAGAGTGTTCAATATACTGGCAGGAAGATGATTTATCTCCATTCCAGATCTCTGCTATGCAACACCGTGGATTTTGCTCTCCCCTTTAATTAAGAACTAAATATAGATCTTAATTAAGACACTGATGAATTTAATTTAGAGTGGCATTAGGGCCTTAACTTGCAGAGCTCAATGCCGTGTTTGTATAATGTGGGATATAAGCTAAATGAGTGCTTGCTTGTTACCACCATAAATAATTCCCTTGCAAATCCCTCTCAAAGCATCGCTGACACTGATCTGCCCCCATCCCGAGGATGCTCTTGGACGCCTGCTGCCTCGCCCCTTTTCGTTTGTCTATACCGCAAGGTGGGCTGGTGTCTCTTATGCTTTGGCCAAACTGGGGTCCTTCCCCCACTTCAGCTGCCTCGCCCACCTCTTTGGTTCACAGAGTCCCTCTGCTGGGAATGCCTCTCTCCTCACTTCAAGTGTGTGGGGGATTCCTCCCCTTTAGGTCCCAGTGCCGGTGCGTGGGTTTCATGAGCCCCTCTCTGCTGTCCCTGTCTCCTTGCATGTAAGGGGCGAGCTCCAAACTACCACAGGGCTTTGTTCATTCCAGCAGTTCCTCTGCCAGGCTGTTATTTCATTGCCGGTATTCTCTCTCTGGTTCTAATTGCATTATGAGCGCCAAGCATGTGCGCAGAGGAGGCTGTGACGCTGGCTTTTCAGCATGGAGCTCAAGGAGCCAACGTCCTCATCCCAATGGGGTTGCTGGGCACTGTGCTCAGGTCTGGGAGACCTTCACTGTTTCTGGGTGGGGCGGGTGCTGAATGAAGATGCACAGGTGTGTTGTGGGGAGGGGCGGGCATGACTTGGCTTGTTGCATTCATTGATCAGGCTCCAGAGGGAGCCAAGTGGGGGGGTCCAGCCTGGTGATTAAGACCTGTTGCTCTAGAATCTGGCAGTCTAGGATGGGACTCAGTTATCTCATCTGTAAAATGGGGATGTTATAAGGTTAAGTGAGATTTGGCTCCCGATGCAGTAAATGACACATAGTAAGTGGGGCTGATGATGGTGCTTGTTTGGCATGCTCAACCTGTTGGAGATGGGGCCACTTACAATCAAATGGAGGAGTCAAATAGATCATCCATGCTTTGTACATAGAAAGATTGGGGTACAGGAGGGGGGAGATTGGCCTCTGTAGGAGCTCCATGCTTTCATCCACATGGTCTCTGGCCTTCTTCTGCCCTTTGCCCTTCTTACCAGGAAACAAGGACTTGGATGGAGTGATCTCATCCCCTCCCTTTGTAGTCTTGGGAGACCTGCCCTCTGCCCTCCCCCTTTCCTAACCTCCTGTAGGTGCAGCTTCACCAGGAGCACCTGGAGAATGGGGACTCTGTTTACAAGAACGTGCCCCTGTGGTGCCAGGCACATGGCCTTTGAACGTGGCCACTGGAGACTGTGTTTTGAAGAACAGAATCATGACCCTAAAGCTCCTGCCGTGCTGTAGCTTTGCTCCAGGGTCTGAACAAAGGGTCCACCTTTTAAAATCTGTGATCCCCTCCTTCCTTTCATGGCGAGCAAGGACCGAACACTGTGGATGAGGGGCTAAACCAGCTTCTTGACCTTTGGGCTTTTGAGCCAGATAATCCTTTACCTGACTGTCCTGTGCCCTGGAGGGTGTTTAGCAGTATCCCTGGTCACTACCAGGCAGAGCCAGCGCCAGACTCTCCTTCTGGATTGTGTTCCCGGACACTGCCAACTGTTTCCTAGGAGGCAAATCATCCCCAGTTAGGAACCATTGCTTAGTATGTGGCACAGGCCTTACGCATTATCTCCTTGATCTACTCACCACGCTGGTGATGTAGACACAATTCGAATGCTCATTATATGTGAGGAAACAGGCTGAGTAGGATTCTGGAATCAGGCAGGCTGTCAGTTGGAATCTGGGCTCTCACTTAACCTTCATTAGCCTCAGTTTCTCACGTTTAATATGTTGATAATCACACCTGGCTCTTAGAGTTATTGTCAAGTTCTTAGCACAGTGCTTGACACTCGGTAAGTGTTCATTAAGTAATGGAAAATATTCTTTTGTAGATGCGCCTTCAGACTCAACAAATAGCTTCAATACCTACTACGTGCTAGTAATAGTAACTGTTAATATGTACTGATGTCACTGTACACAAGCCCCTGTTTTCAGGGGTGAACTTGTTTCAGCCTCGCAGGAGTCCTGTGGCAAATTCTACTCTTGCTATTCAGATAGGGAACAGGAACACAGAAAAGTTAAGTAACTCCGAGTGACATGGGAATTCTAACCCCAGGCCATTGGTCCCAGAGCACATGCATTTAGTTGCTATACCTTGCTGTGGCCCCAGGCTCTTAGTAGGAGCTTTTACCTTCACTTCATTTATGCTCCTCATCTCCAGAGACACCTCCTTCTAGAACTGCACTGTCCAGTGGGGTAGCTATCAGCCATCTGTGGCTATTAAAATTAATTAAAATTTTAAATTCAGGTCCTCGGTTACACTAGCCACCTTTCAAGTGCTCGGTAGCTCTAGTAGTTGGTGGCTATGTGTCAGCTCACATGTAGGACAATTCCATCACCCAGAGAGTTCTACTGGACAGCACTGTACTAGGATCAAGGCAAAAATTGCTTTGCTTTGAGAGTGTTTTGATGTCCTCGTAGATAATTGGTGTCAGCCAATCAACATGGAGTCCAGAATTGTGTGGCCACCAGAGTATTCTGTTCACTTAGCATTATTTAAGTCCCTACTATGTGTCAGGAACAGTATTTGTGACTGAAGATATGAAGACAAATAAATATGGTCCCTGATTACAAATGTAATTTACAAGAGCATTAGGCTGCTACCTTGCAGAGCTCAATGCTGAGTTTCTGTCCGTGGCCTAGTAGCCAACTGAGTGTGAGAGGTACCAAGTTTGTGCAAGAGTCAATATATCATAGTCTCCAGGGCAGAGGGCAAATGTTCTCTTGGTACTGGGGTAAGGGGCGCTTCCTAAAGGAAGGACTTGGGGTGCTTCCTTGAAGGATACCTGGTATCCTTAGGCAGGCAACAGTTTCTGGGTTCTGAGGATGTCCAAACTTTCTTTGGCTGGGATTTCTGCTGCAGAAACTTGCAGCAAAGTAGGGGATATTGTCAATTGATAAAGAAGTTGTATTCCAGGTGATCCTACAGTTGAACATAGTGAGTGGGGTCAGAAGAGCAGAGATGGAAAATATCAGGGTGTCAGCTCTGCCTGCTCCTACAGAGACCCCAATGTTCTTCTTTCCTAATTCCAAGCAGAGCCCTTCCTCTCACCTCCTGGAGCTCTCAACCCGACTCCGCACTCTGTCAGCTGACCCTGCCCAATCACCCATCTTCCTGCTCCAGTTCAACACTCCCCTAGCTCAAAAATTGCTTGGTGATATTGGGAACAATGAGGCCTGACTCTGTTAGTTCAGAGCAAATTTTTTTTAAAGGGTAGTGCATTCCTGGTGATGTATGGACAAGTCAGGGAGCAGGAGGGGGACTGGGAATGGACTGAAAGGCGAGGAGTTGGGGCTCCAGCTGGGGCAGGGAAATGGCTACTGGCGACTCCCAGGCTGCTGGTCTTGAAGAGCAGGGAGGGTCTGCATCCCAGCTAGAGGAAAAATCCTGGGTGCTTGGCTGGATGGGTGAGTGGGAAGCCACAAGGGCTGCCAGGGGCCTTGGAGAGCTTACTGGGACAAGAGAGGGATCAAATGTAGCTCCATCCTGTCCTTCCTGTCTTGGACAAGAGTGAGGGAGTGAAATAGGCTGGAGAGAGAAGGTTCACATGGGGTCACGCTGAGATCCAGAATCTGCAGTGGTTTACCTAAGGTCACACGGCAAGTGAGAGGCTCTGTCACTAGCCCGCAGGGCTGTGTGTGTGTATGTGTGTGTAATTCATTCCTTTTGATGATGAATAGTGCTCATTGTATGAGCGCTTTAACCGTTCACTTATGAAAGACATTTGGGTTGTTTCCAGGATTTGTCTATTATTATTTTTAATTAAAAGATTTTATTTTTTAGAGCAGTTTTAGGTTTATAGAAAAATTGAGTTTAAAGAATAGAGTTCCCATATACCCTCCCCCCTTCCCTGTGTTAGTCACACCATGCATTAGTGTGGTACATTTGTTACAATTGATGAGCCAATATTAATACATCATTATTAATTACAGACCATAGTTTACATTAAGGTTTACTTCTGATTTTGTATAATCTGTGGATTTTGACAAATGTTTACTCTGATGTGTCCACTATGACCATATAATATAGAGTGGTTTCATTGCTCTAAAAATCCTGTGTCCATCTTTCCTCCTTCCTAACCTCTGTCAATCACTCTTCTCTCCATAGTTTCGCAGGACTTTCTCCCCTTTCTTTTTAGAATTTTCTAGAAGTCTCCCCCTTGGATCTTCAACCCAGCTGTGCCTAGCCATAGAGGCTTCTTGGAACCCAGCCATGTGGCAAGCTGGAGCAAGGGTTGTGAGCACCTTGCCTATGAGTTGGAATTGTTTTCTTTTCATCTATTGCTGGAACTGGCTGATTGAGCCACATTTCACTGGTTGGGCTGTGGGCTCAAGAGGGTCTGGTACTCCAGGCCATGCTTGGGAGTGAGAGAAAGCAGTGGGGGGTGGGGGGGAGAGGGAGACAGGGGAGTCTTTTTAACTGAGAGCTTAGTTCTAGGGCCTTCCCCAACCCTGAGGCCCTCAGAGACCCCCAAATGCTCAGCTCCTTTACAAGCAAACTCAGAAGCCAGCTGCCTGGGCCTTCTTTCTCCTAGTGCCTCTGGCTCAGCCTGGGGCTGCCTCCTGGCTGCAGGCTCCCCCTCTAAGTCCCACTTTCATTTCTAAACAGACAGTAAAATAAGCAATTGATTTTTGGATATTACATAAGCTGGGTGAGAGAAACTTTAATAAGGAAAAGAGCAGAGGGAGGGGGCTGAAGATTAAACTAAAAACTACAAAACCCCACCATTTCCAACCCAAATGGAAATAGCTCCAGAGCAGCTGTGATCAGAGAGAGAGTGCAGGTGGCCCCACTCCCTTGGGAGCCGCCCAGGCCAGCCAGGCGGGGCCCTGAGGTCTCTCTGGAGGCTGAGCCCAGGCCAGAACTTTCGCCTCCTCCCACTGCAGCTCCCAAGGTCACCCCTTCTAGTCCCAGGCCATCTGCACCCCCGGAGTCACACCTCCGTTTGGTTCTCAAACCACCCTTTGAGGTAGGGGGGTGCTTCCGACAGTCGCGGATACGTAGACCATGATGGTGAGGAGGGACCCCAGGGACTAGTCAGTGCCCCACCTTGCGATGAAGACAGCAGGGCGATGGGGCCAGCAGTGTGTAGTGGGGCTGCTACCTCTGTCCCGACCGCCAGGCCTCGCTGTCGTAGGCAAGATGGGGTGTCTGGCGCTTTGCAGGGTCCTGGGGTCAATATTTTCCTCCGAGCTATTGATGCGGCATGCGCTCCAGACGGGGAAACTGAGCTTTGGAGAAGGGGCTCGCCTTTGCTCAGGTCTTTGGACTCTCCATATTTTCCATGTGGTTCTGCTTACCTAGCCCACTTCAGGTTGGGTGGCTCCATACAGAGAGGGGTGTGTGTGTGTGTGTGTGTGTAGGGTAAGGAAAGAAAGAATTGTGGACATAACTGGATGGAGAGGTAGCAGACACTCAGCAGGAGAAGGGTGGAAGGTTGGTAACGCCCTGAGCAGTTACAGGGCCACTGGTGTAGCTTGGGCACCCCTTCTTTTAGAACCCCTCAGATCTTGAGTCCAGTGAATGCTGGCAGATAAGCCCATGAGTCTTGTATCTCTCCCAAACCTGGGCTGCCATTAACAGGACCCCCAGAGGCCGGGTGACCTTCCCTCCATGGCCCATTGCTGACCTGCTTTGAGGTCCTGGGCTGGGTTGGGTTTTGGGGCCAGCAGCTGAGAGGCCCGTCTCCCACTGACCACAGCAAGGTCACATCCGTCCTGCATCGGGCAATGTTAGGCTTTTCGTAGCAGCTAAATCCTTACCTGCGCTCTTGGACTCTCTTTTAGAAAAGATTTGGAAATGTGAGAAAACAGGAAAGGCTTGGGGACCTCCTTACATGAGTTGGGGAGATGCAGGGCTGCCCGTGTCCCCAGTATTTACACTCCCAAGAGGGCAAACAAGTACACAGGGACCCTTGGGACTAGAGTCAGCTGTGATTAAACACCCGGGGGAGGTGCCAGGCACTACCTGGGCTCAAGGGTGGAGGCTTCTATTTGATATAGGCCTGAGTAGGGGCAGTTGGTATTTGCTGGAACATTTCCATCCTGACTAGTGGGTAGGAAGTTCAACAAATGCGGTGGGAGAGAGGGTGTGCAAGGACATGAAGACAAGGAATTGGGCAGTATTTGGGAACTGGCAAAGTGTCCATGTAGTTGAAGCCTGGACTGGACTATATGTAGGGGGCAGGTAATGGAGCAGCCTAGGACAGTGCTCGGGTCAAGTTGTGGAGGATCTTGAAGAAAGCAAAGGAGGGCCTCCCTGGTGGCGCAGTGGTTGGGCGCTGCACTGTGGAGCTGTCGGCAGCAGCGATGCGAGTTCGACGCCCAGCCGGGGAGAATCCCACATGGTGCGGCAGACCTCTCCTGCCTCGCCCGCTGCTCCCCTCAGCAGTGTATTTCTGATCTGCCTGTTCTGCTCCCCACTCTGTCTCTGGTGAACCCTCTCGCCGCCCCGCGCCTCTGGCCTGTACCCCGGCTTGTATGTACAGATAAATAAATCTTAAAAGAAAAAAAAGAAAGCAAAGGAGCTTGGGCCTCTCTGCAAAGGCAGTGGGTGGTCAGCTTGAGCTGAGGGTGGCATGATCAGTGTGGGTCTTTCGAAGATTAATTTAGCAAAGTTACACAGGCTGTATTTGAACAGTGAGCAGGTGACTGCGGTGGGCAGGGGTGGCGAGGGCCTGAAGGGGTGTCCGGGAGGAGGAGCAATCTTGTGAACGGGGTGTTCTGGGGAATCCTAGGGAAGAGAAAGCTATGGCTCCCACATGTCAGCCTAGCTGGGGAGATAAGGTTAATAGATGCATGAAAAGTGGGAGAAGGATATAAGAAGACTTTGAATGAGCACCCACATGGGTGCTTGGGGCTGATGGAGAGAGAGGAACTAACGGTTGGAGCAGAAGGAAAAGCTTCTTGGACAGACAGAACTTGGGCTGATTCTTGAAGACAGGGAGGACTGGAATAGAAGAGGAGGCGCCATCAAGGGAGGGCGGTCCCTCGCAAGGAGCAGTGCCGATGAGGGTATGTGATTAGATCCTAAAGGCAGGCACCAGGGCCAGGGTGGCGGAGAGAATCATGTTATTTTGGCATCAGGTATATTATTAAACTTTGGGTTCCTAGAGATTGCAGGCTGGGGTGCTTGGGAAGACCAGATGAGAATCTCCAGCTCCTGTTTCTTAAAAAGTTCCAGATCCCTGGGCCCTCCAGGCCAGAACCTCCATAAAGCCTTGGAGAGGCTCACCCTGCCTCTTCTGGCCAGTCTAGAACTCCAAACCCATCCTCTGCATTAAGCCTCGTGCCTTCTTGGGGAACCCCAGCAGGGGGCGCAGGGGAGGGACACAGGACTGGTGGAGGGGGGAGGGCAGGTAATGAGGCAGCCTGGATTTCGGAGTCAGAGCAAGAGTCCCCCTTTTGAGATCTCACCTGTCCCCACACTAGGTCCTCGGCTTTCCCTGGGTGCTCAGCGACCTCGGATTGCGGTGAGGAAACCTACCCTTTGGAATCCGCCTGAGTGGGAGGGGGCAGCACCCTGGCACCCAGCTCTCTTCCTGCTCTGCTTGCTGGTTTTCCCTGGAGGCTTCTCCTTCAAGGTCCTTCATGGTGGTTCTGAAATGGGGCTTTGCAGAGGGGAAGACCAAGACTCATGTCGCCGCTGCTCCAGGCCTGATCCTGTGGTGTCAGGCATGGGGGGAGGGGGGGGCAGAGGGGCCATCTCCCTGGCTGCTGTCTCCCCTGCGGTCTTGTCTCCCTCCTGCCAGGGAGTGGGGGAGCCCTCCTGCGAACCTCCACCTGCCGGTGTGGAGGGCGGGTCTCCGTCTCTTTGGGCCGGGCCTGGGAATCTTGCTCTACACCCAGGGTGGTGTAGATGGCTGTAGAAGATTCCAGTTTTGGTCCTATGAGGAGAAGGAGGCATCAAAACTCTGGAAAGATGGATCCAGGACAGGCAAAAGAATTAGAAATATTTAGGATCAGGCAATTTGACCCTCTGTGTCTCTTTCCCCTCAACTCCTGCATTTCTTCAAGTCACTGAAGGCTGAGTGACTGGTGCGTCTTAGGAGGGAGACGGCTAAAGAGGGAACTGCAGCCTGACTGGGAGGGGCCGAGCAGTGTCACCACGCTGTGTGCACTTCCCACAACGTATGGGAGACCTGTCCCCACGCCTTCCACCCCCAGCCCACTTCCCATGCAGCCCACCATGCTGGGGTCTGGGCACAGCTGCTGGGGCTGGTGCTTGTGCAGGCTTTGGATTTGGCATGTCACTTGGCACCACTACCCCGGGGTGTCCTTCGTTCTGGCTTCTATGCTGCCTTCGGCCCAAAGCTCATTCTCAGGTGACTCTGCTATTTATAAGTCTTGCCACGAGTGAAGAGCTGGCCTTGAACTCATGGGGCTGAGACTGAATCCCAGGGAGGGCTCTGTGTGGGTCCTTCTAGCTCCCCAAGCTAGGGGCAAAGCCCCTGTGGGGTAATCCCACGGGGCAGCCCGGTGAGGAGTGGGTCCCAGAGCATGAGGGCCCCCCAGACCCGGGGCTGAGAGCCGGGGTTCGCATCCTGGATGCAGCCCAGCCTTTCTGCATTCCTGGCGCAGCCTGGGAGATGAAAGAGCACACCTCTGCCAGCCCTCTGGCCCCTGGGCACGGGCAGAGGAAGTGGTGAATAATGAATGAGGCTGCAGCACTTCAGAGAGGTGGCTCAGGGGACTGTGTGGCCAGGGGAGGGGCTGGGATGGGCGGGGGAGCGGAGGAGGGACCTGAGGCAGGAGTTCTGTGGCTTCCAAGGCAGGTCAGAGCTGTGGCCACACCCGGGAGAGTGGCCTGGATGCTTACGCTTTGCAGCCCTTCAGCTGGTCACACACCCCGTCTCCTGGTGCTGTCCCTACAGTAACCCCCCCCCTTGAGACCCTGCCAGGAAAAGCTACCTGTGGGCTTTGTGGGTAGTTTGTGAAACTGGATTTAAGCTGGATCCAGGGAGTGCTTAGTAAGATGTGTTCTACAGGACAGGAGACTCCCAGGGCATCTAGAGAAGGCTGGGCTTAACTGGGGGTGCGGCGGGGTTCATACAACTTCTGGATGGTCGGTGCTGGAAGAGTGCAGCTTTCATGGAAAACCTTAGAGGGGACCAGGTGTCCTCGGGGCATCCCTGCCAGATACTTGATTGCCTCCGGTGATGAGGCGCTCTCTTCTCTTGAGGTTGGCCTTTTCATTCACCCCTTGGGAGTCCCCATCTCTTTTCTTCCTCAACTCTGTCCTGACTCATTCCGCACGCCTCTGGGGCAGCAGCCCCAACACAGCCTGCAGAAGTAAGGGAGCACACCTTTGCTGAGTGCTTGCCACGTCCTGGTTTGCTCCTCAAGTCCCCGGGCTAGTTCAGATACAAAGATGTGCGAGTATGAGATGCCGCCCTTTAAAGAGCAATAACATGGGCAGAGACACTGAGTAACTTGCCTCAAATCACACAGCTGATAAATGGGTGATTTGGGGTCCAAAGGTACGTGGCTGAGCTGGGATGGGGATTCGAGTCCTTTTTCCGATCAACTTAAAACTTGAGATTCTCGTTCTTTCATTGGCCGCTGTGAGGGCCTTTCGGTCTGACTCACTGTTGGGGCAGCTTCGCAGGTGCTGCCTAGTGCTCCCGCCCCCTCAACTCTTTCTGGGTCTTCCTAGCATAAAGCAACTACTAGAGCATGTTTCACACCAGGGAGCCTGCCTGGTCTGGGATCTCCTCCCCAGGACTCCCCGATTTTGCAGTGTCTGGGTGTTCTGGATGTGCCAGGTATAGGTGGGACCCACCTGAGAGCCCTTCTCCCTGGTCTTGCTGCAGGGTCCCTTCCTGGGCTTTCTCTGCCAACACCAAACATGCCACCAAAGCAAGAAGGGGACACCTCAGAGCAGTTGGCCAGCCCACTCTCCCCCACCCCCACGCATCCCCGGGTCCTGGTTGGCAACCAACCCACCACTCTGTGCCCGTCACCCAGGTCTGCCCTGGCTGTTTGCAGCACATACTGGCCCCGATGGGAACCGGCCTAAGCTCTTTGCCTAGGGAAGATGCCTGGCCTTATGCCACCTCCCCTGGCTCCTGCTTAATTGACTTGAAGAACTGGAGTCAGGAGCCCCAACTCTGGCCCTGGGAAAGAGGGTTTGGTGGGAGGGTTAACAGCTTTTGTGTGAGCCAGTCTGGGGATTACCCGAAGGCTGGGAAGGTCTTAGATAGTGCTTCTCTTCACATATGACACACAGGGGGCCAGGAGGCTGGGGAAGATGGGGGTGCGGACCCTCCTCAAGGGAGCTTAATGGAAAGCGTGAGGCCTTCCTGCCCCGGCCCGCAGGGCCTTTGCCAGAAACATCACCTGCTCTGCCCTCAGTGGGCTGTCCTTCCTGGGCCTCCTGCCGCTGCCTGACACCCTGCCTCCCCTGGGTGGGCCAGACCTGGGAGCCGCCCACGTGGGAGGAGCAGCCGGCGCTCGGGGAGTCCCTCTAACCCCAAAGCCCACGTCACCACGTCTCACAACAAATTTCGCTGTCGTTCATGTTTTATTAGTATAAGTGCCTTAAAAGCAGATCAGAGATTCAACTAATTTGCTCATTAGTAAAAGGAAATTAGCCATTTGAGATCTGTTCTAATAAAATTAGCTTGGTGACAAACGCTTTGTTGCTGTGTTTATTAGATTACCATACTCCCTGCATTTTAAAGGCCAGAACAGTCGTCAGCAACTCTTCAGGGTATTTGCAGAGCTTCCCTTGTCCTTGTTTTTGTTCTTCGTTTCAGGCTTGTGGAGAATTTTTTTCCCCTGTCAAGACTAATTGGGAAGCCCTGACCCAAATCTGTGTTTATTCACAGACCCTCAGCCTGGGAGCTATGGCCCCCCTCCCCGCCCCCTCTGGTCCTCTCACCCAACAGGGCTGATTGGCCCCTCCCTGCCCCTTCAAGTTTCCATGTTGCTGGTCCTTTAATGGACCCTGCTTCTGTGGGACACACTGACCCCCCATCTCAGGCAGCCCCCACTTTCCCTCCCCCATGGCCAGGCGCCCTCTCACTGTTTCGCTTGGTCTCTGCCCCATGAGCCGCCGCCTCCTACTCCTGCATGAGAGCACCCTGACCCAGCCCAGAGCTTCTGTTCCCCATCAGCGAGGCCAGCTCACCCAGCCTTTCGGTCCTGCCTGGGCTTGGCTGTCTGGTGCTCCCCTGGCACGGACAGGCAACTCCATGAAGCGTCCCACTGGGCACCCACCGTGCCACGGGGGTCTGAGGCTGGAGGGAGGCGCCAGCTAAGCCAGGACTGTGGCCTAGGAATAGGGAGCAAGAATGTGCTCCCCAGCGTTGCCTCGGCCCTGGCACCCCACAGCCACTGTGCGAGGGCGTGCTCTGCCCCAGGCACTGGGCTTTGGGCAGCACTTTCTTTTCATTCCTTTGCTTAGTCTTCGGGATGCCTTTGGGAGGTGTCCACTCGTTCTCACTCGGGAGCTGCAGGGACAGGCATTTGGAAAGTTTGCGAAGGTTTCCCTGCTTCCAAGATGCAGAGAAGAATGTGAGCCCGGGCTGGCGGGTCTCTAGCCACCAGGCTTTACTGGGGCTTGGGTCAGTGCACCTGCTTGTCCTAGAGGACAGGGTGGGAGCTTCCTGATAGCGGGTCTGCGGTCCCTCACTGTGCCCAGCACAGGCGGGGCAGGTGGTGAGTACTCAGAGCCTGCTCCGTGGACAGGTGGGGAGGGGAGGGGTGACCAGACTATCCCATTGTGCCGGGGTGGCGGCTGCTGGAGCCGGCCTGTCCGCAGAACGGGGGAACTTTTCCTTCCCTCCCTTTGCACCCGGCTTCCCTGTCCCTCGAGGTTCCCTCCTCTCTTGGTACAAATCATTGGCTCAGACAACAGCGATGGGTTTATCCCACAGGATGTGACTTTGAATATTAGAATGTCAGAAGTGGCTGCCTTTGCAATAAGTTGCTGTCAGAGAGGAAATAAAAGGGGAGTTGCAGTTATTTAATTTGGAGCGTGTAGGCGACAGATTGGGCTGAGGACTCTGCTGTTTCCCGGCAGCTGGCGCATCCAGCCCCAGCGGACATACCCTTGACCCCTGCCTCGAGCTGGGCGCTCTTACCTCCAGTGCCCATCCAGCGTCTCACATGGTACCCGGCACCCACCCAGCCTTTGCTCCTGAGTTCTGGGGCTTCCCCCACATCCCATTCTCCCTCCCCTGCTACTCTGATCATCGCCCTTAAATCTCCTGGCAACCTTTACTACATTAATTTATAGTGTAAATAGTATGCTGTAAGTATAGTATATATAATAATGCTGTATAATGGTGTAAATATTTGTTAGTGAAATATTTTTCATATTAATAAATAATTAGCAATGTTAACACTGGTTATTAACATGGAATGCTGTTAATAATTAATGTTATTAACTTTATTTCTTAATAATGAAGTTGTTGGTATTGATCATGAGGAATGTCAATACTGAATGCCAGGAATATTTATCCTTACTATATGCTAATCATTGCTATTTATCTTACCACTCCAGGGAAGCAGACTTGATTTCCCCTATTTTAAAGAATAAGGAAATCAAGGCTCAGGAAGGCTAAACTTTCAGGTCTTCTAAAACACATGCGCGAAGGCTTGAAGCTGTGGTGGTGGCTCTGCTTGATCTTCTTTCCCGAGTTCCACGCTGGGAATATCCAGATGGACAAGGCGCCGGTTTGCTCCCGGCTGCGGGGAGCACAACTGCCGAGCTCTTGCTCCCAGGGGTGGGGGGCCCTGAGAAGGGGGTGAGGGCCAGCGGGAGGCTGTGGGTAGGGCTCACCCGAGAGGCCTCTTTTTGGATTAGACTCTCCCTACCACTGATGACAGTCAAGTCTCCTTTTTTTAGCTGTGGGCCCAGATGTGGGGACAAAGGGTACTGGACTGGGAGGGGTTGTCCAGTGTGAGATCGGGAGCTGACTTTTTGATGGAGACATTGTCCCTCTTTCCGCTGCTGGGCCTAGGAAGCACCTCCCTGGCCCCAGCCCCTGCAAGGAGACAAGTTTAAGGTGAATGCTTGGATCTAGATCCCTAGAGAGATAGAAGGGCCCGGCTTTGCAGTCAGCCACACCAGGGGGCCAGTCCAGGCCTGTTAGCTGTGTGGCCTCTGGCAAACTGCTAGCCTAACCTGCCTCAGCATCCTCATCTGGCACCCACTTTGCAGGAGAATGATGAAGATGAATGGGAATGTGAGGGTAGCCGAGAGGGGAGGATTCGGGAGTAATGCTGGCCCTCAAGGCCGAGCCTGGTTTCTAGCTAGGCCCAGGATGGAGGCTACTGGGCTGGACCCAGCTAGTCTAGCTTCAGCTCTTGGGGATCCTGAGACTTCCTGGGACCAGCTCCCATCCATCCCCAGCCCCTGCCTAGAAAATTGGCCCCTTGGAGAAAGGGCAAGGCTCCCTGGGATGGATGGTCCATTTGGCAAGACTTGCACCGCTGCATAGTAGGGCACTGCTGTGCACTCCTAGACTCTGTACTCACCTCCTTTCTTGGTCTTCTCCATCCTGAGCCTCTCACCCCCCATTCAGCCCTGCTCTCTGACCAGAGTCACATCAGTCTTTTCCTGACGCAGGACCCTGAGGAGACGCCACCGCTGCGTCTACAGGGTGTGAGAGTGTGAGCCGAGAGGCAGTGGGGTGCAGTGGGAAAGGGGTAAGGAAGAGGGGACGGGTTCCAGTTCCAGCTTTGTGAGTGTTTTACCTCTCTGAGCCTTTCCGCACCTGAGAAAGCGGCTGTAGCACTCGGAGGACAGAGGGACTGATGTCAGTGTGGCTCCCGGCGTGCAATAGTTACAGCTTCTCCTGGAGAGGCTGTCAGAGGCTTGCAGGGGCTCTTGCCCTCCCCCACCCCCCCACCTTGGATACTCCACTCCCCAAGATCGGAAGCAGAGTGCAGAGGGGACTTCCAAGTTGGAAGCTTTCTTGATTCTTCAAGTGTTTTTCTGCCCCTTCCCTCCTCCCCGCTGGGGCTCCTGTCACAGGCATCTGGCCTCAGTCTGTGCCCCACAGGTCTCCGCGGCTCCGTTCATTGCTCTTCAGTAATTTTTCTCTTTGTTCGCTAGATTGGATGATTTCTATTGACTTATCTTCAAGCTCACTGGTTCTTTCTTCTGACATCTCCAATATGCCATTACGTTCCTATCTTGAATTTTTACGTCTGTTACTCTATTTTGCAGTTCTATAATTTCCATGAGGCTCTTTTTCATGGTTTCTTCTTTTTTTTTTAATTGAGATTCCCTATTTGTTAAGTCATTGTTACGGATAGTCCTCCAATTTCTTAAACACAGCTTCTTTTAATTCTTTAAGCACATTTATAATAGTTACTTTGAAGTCTTTGTCAAATTCAATACCTGCACCTACTTGGAGTTGGTTTCTGTTGATTTTTTTTCCCTTTCCCAAGTATGGGGCACTTTCCTGTGCCTTTCCATGTCACCACTTAGTTTTGAAAACTGAACATTTTAGATAATCTATTTTACAGAGTCTGGATTCTGATTTTTCATCCTTTTGGGTTGTTGTTGCTGGATATTTTTTAAAAAGTAACTTATTTGGTGTAATCTGGGGAATCTCTCTCTGCAAGCTACATGCTGCTGCTAGTACTATTCAGTTTTTTTTTAAATAAGTGGTTTTTTAAAAAGATTTATTTATTTATGCATACAAGATGGGGTACATACCAGAGGTGTGGGGCGGGGAGAGGGTTCACCAGAGACAGAGTGGGGAGCAGAAGAGGCAGATGGACAGAAACACACTGCTGAGGGGAGCAGTGGGCGAGGCAGGAGAGGTCTGCTGCGCCATGTGGGAATCTCCCCAGCTGGGCGTAGAACTCGCGTAGCCACTGCCGACAGCGCCATAGCCCAGTGCCTAACCACTGCGCCACCGGGGAGGCCCCTACTATACAGTTTTAATGAATCCTTTTTACTTGTGGCCTGACTTCCTAAGGGTTATGTCCATGTCTGCATAGCTCGGGAGTCAGTCAGTGACCGGCCAGAGGACTGTGCACACACCCAAGCCAGACAGACTCCCATCCTCTGTGTGCAGATGGGTGTGCAGGGGGGACATAAAAGTCCAGAAGATTTCAAGTCTTCCCTGCTCATCCGTTTTGAGGTCATCCTGATCTTCCCTGCAGGTGTGCAGTCTCCCAGGATACCTGGGGTGGGGGTGGGGGTAGGGGGCTGTTTTCCCAGACCTTCTGTGGCTCTCTCACTTCCAGGAGCTCCCTATTAAATTTCCAGCTTGTTTGTTCTCTGCTGCTCACCCCACTGGGTCTGCAGTCTCAGCCTGGCAGAGCCCTAGCCTTGCCCAAGTGCTTCCCAACTGATGAACCATTTTTATTGCCAACTGCTGAGCACAAGCTCCCCGCCTTCTGCTCCAAGTCAAAGCAGCCTTCTCCTGCTCTGAAAGTGCCATTTTCTTATGGTCAGCCCTGCCCAAGAAGAACCACAGCTGGGGGTGGGGATGGGAGCATAATATTGCAGGTTTCCACTTTTCTTACCAAAGTTTAATTTTTCATGAATGAAACACGACTTCTTGTTTTGTTGTTTTGCCTTTGGTTGATTTCCAGAGCCCCCAAATGGTTGTGGTGTGTATGTGACTATTTGGGCTTGAATTTTGAGAAGAGAATTTGCTTATCTTCAGCCTTCAGTTCAAATCTTGCCTTGGTTCTGAGACCTCGCTTTGTCCGTGTGTGAGGACCTGCTCCATGACTCATGAGCTCCTTGAGGCCTTGAATAACCTGACCTTTTCTGAAGACAAAACCAATTTGGAGATTTGCATGCTTGTCTTGGGCTCAGGTTGCTTCCCCTGAGATCTTCTCTGCTCCTTCTAGAAGGAAGGATCAGGGTCTGCACCAATCAAGTTCTTCCAAGACCTGGAAACCCTCCCTGCTGAGGGTCTGTCTAGCCATCTGGGGCATGAGCTGATGAAAATGAGGGGGTGGTTTTCATCCAGAACTCCTGAAACCATGACCCCACTTCCTTATGGGTCTTGCTTCATGAACACTCTCCTCAAAAAGAGGGACATCTGTCCGCCTCCCTTTCTACCTTTGCTCAGTGACCTTTCTCCCTTTGCTCCCGTCTCTGCTCTCACTCTCTGTGCTTCAGCCCAGGGAATTATTTGCTGCTCTTTGAATATGCCAAGCTTATCACACCTCTGCTCCTTTGCATATACTGTTCCCTCTGCCTAGCATGCCTTTCCCTTCTCCATCTGGTCAACTCCTCCCTTTGGGCTCCATCTCAGTGTCTCCTCTGATTCCTCCGGGCAGGGCTGCTGTTGCCCCTCTTCCTCGGCAGCTCTCAGCCCGTCGCCTGCCACCTCCTGCACCCATGTCTGCTGCTCTCTAGACCCTGAGTAAACTGAGGACAGGGCCTGTCTCCAGCGCATCTTTATAACCCGGTGCCCAACAGGTGCATGGCCCATGGTGGGGTCCTACAAGATGCTTGTTGAATGTGAGAATGACCTTTCTAGAACCTTTTCTGCTAGAACTGAGTTCTCTTGATGGCATACTATGGGTTTTGAAGTCTTTGGAGTCTGATTTATAATCTGATGATATTCAAATGCAGGATCTACATGGCAACATTCAATTAAATTCCACTTTTTATTATTTGGGGTGACTTTGAATATATTTAATGCTTATTGTCAAAGCACTGGGGACCCTACCCTCCTCAAGCTCTGCATTCTAGAATCGCCTAATTTAATTTTGTCCACCTGTTACAAATAGCTGTCTTAGGGGCATCAGCATCCTCCCCTCCCCCACACTGACCTCACCTTCGCCCTCTGGGGTCAGACATCTTGGTGTTCATTGCTGCCACTGTGGGCTTTTCTGAGACAACTGGTATGTGTCACACATGAGTGAGTGTGTGTGTGTGTGTGTGTGTGTGTGTGTGTGTGTGAGAGTGTTTGCATTTGGAAAAAGAGAACCTCATCAAGTGGTATGGGAGCAGCTTGTTATTTTATTATTTCTTTATCTAATAACCAAATTACCGATGATGGCATGTATTAAAAATTAATCCTGTAAATTCCTCTCTGAGCTGTAGTGATCCCTTAAAAAGACCCCTTCCTTAATGGAATACATTCTAGGAGGGAGGCTCCAGAGTGAATCCTACCCTTGTGAGGGGAAGCCACTTGAGCTTGGACTTGAGCTGACACTTACCCTATCTGGTAGCTGGAGGTGGCAGTCTCAGAGGGACCAGTGGGATTTTGGTTGGAATCTTGCTTTCTTCTCTCTCCTCCAAGCCAGCCTCCCCCTCCCACACCCCTGGAGAAAAGGTGAAGCTGCTGATCCCCACACCTACTGTTCAAAGGAGAGAAAGCCAAGGTCAAGAAGGGCAAGGTCAAGTGCTTTCGTGAATTGGTCTGGGAATTCCTGGAGTTACAGCTACAGGATACAGACGTGGCATCCAGTCCATCCCTCAACTTCCAAAGTGGTCCAAATCCAAACAGCCCTTAGAGAGAAAATTGGTCTCTGGGCATATAGATGGGTTGAATAAAAGATGCCTGTCTGATGCCCAGTTTTTAGAGAGCATACTCCTTGAGGCAGGAACTGTGTCTAACTTATTTTTATATTTCAGTACCTAGTGTGCTCCTGGAATGTGGAATGGGCCGACTAGAGTCACTGAATGAGAGGAAGAATGGGTGGACTAGGGGGTCCTGTTCTGGGGGGGGAGGGGCCAGATAAGAGAACCTCAACACTGTAATGTAACTGGACAGCAGCTCCTGCGTCTGCGCAGGGACGCTCTCACTTGAGTGGATACAGGTGTTCTCCGGAAGGCCCCTCATATCCTCTGCTGCCTACTGCACTCCTGTCATCCTCATAGCGGCTTAAGACTGAGGATCGGGTTTCTGATTGGTCTAGACCAGGGAATGGCCCTGGTCAGGGCCCCAGAAGGAAGCAGATGGCCCATCAGAGTGGCCAGTAAAGAGGGGTGTCTAATGATGGGGCCTTTTACAGACACCTAGGCAGGGTTCAGGGGAATCGACAAGGATGGTGAAGCACCAGGGCATAGCAAATGGGGTGTGGTATCACCACCCAGGCCTGGAGCAGCTGCAGCTGTAGGAGCTGGGCCTTAGGTCTGGGTCAAGGGAATGGGGACTAAATAGCCCAACTGCTCTTTCTTTCTCCCCTCCAATCCCATGCTGGTGTCTTCTCCAGTGGACTCAAATGCAAGCCAGATAGTGGGGGAGTTGGGGAGACAGGGTTCACAGGGGTGGCTTCCAGCAGGGGTCACGCAGCACAGGGGAGAAGGGGTAGGGGGAGGCTGATGATGCCCAGCGCACAGGCTGCGGGTAAGTTGAGTGTCAGCTCAAATTGCTGTGCGAAGCCACAGGCCTCACCTCACGTCCCCCGGTGGCTGGGTAGCTGGAGGGGGTACGTATGGCCTGGGACTGTCCAGAAATGCAGAACTCCAACCCCCACCCATCTTGCCGGCCAACCCACCCTCATTTGACCTCCCTGGCCTCTAGCTCCATGAGTCAGCAGCCTTTTTCTCTTTCTTTCTCTCTCTTATTGAAGCTCATATACCCTGAGCAAGACAGCCGACTGGCTGTTCATGAAACACCAATAGCCTCACACTCTCCCTTCAAAACTGGAGTGGAGAGGAGAACGATGAGGGGCTTTTTGTCTTCCAAGGGGTGGACTGTCTTTTGTGCAGGGCAGAGGTGTGGGGTGCCTGGCTGGGGACATGAGGTGCGCCATAAATCAACAGCTAAAGATTTCTGGGTCTTGTGAGATTGATGGCCATTTGCAGAATTGGTTTCTGGACTTGATGGGGGGTGGGGGAGGGAGGGGAGACAACTTGAGACCTTGTCTTAGGGAGTATGGGGTCGCGGGAAGGAGAGCGGCAACAGGTTCCGCGCATGGTGCCTTTTCTTGACCATGTCGGGCTTGGCTGTGAGTCCCAGATCCCAGAGGGCAGGACTGTGCTCTGAAACTCGAGCCTTAGTAATCTGTGGACAGAGACACTGGGGCTTTGTGAACACAACGACTTTCCCAAGGTCACACCGGGTGTCTGTGGCAACGCGACATGAAGTTCTTTTAACAAGATGATAAGGCAGACTCTCGCCAGCCTGTTTTACATCTGGCCCAGAGAGGCCAAGAGACTGGCTCAAGCTCACACAGCCAGTAAGTCTGTCTTGCTCCGCAGCCCATGCCCTCCCACCACACGTGCCGAGACGGGCTGGTGGGGCCATCTTGTCATCTCCTGCTCTGGGGCAGAGCATGGATCTTTATTTTGACAACATCGAAGTCCCACATCACTAATTGCTATTGTCTGTCTGAAGTGGCGCGACTCTGTGTTTTGGATGATGCATGAGGGTCAGCCTGTGGATAATTAATGGGATCCATTCTTCTTTCTTCTGCTCAATTGAACTCAATTTGGGTGATTTTCATTCGTCCATCTGGAGGCCTTACCCAACAGAGGGGTGGGAGGCTTGTGGGGTAGTCGTACCCGTGGGTCGCCTGGCTCCCCTCCACCTCAGCATGGCGAGGGGCTGAAATAGGTCACCGTGAGGGTGTAGCTAGAAGAGAAATGCCCTGCAGTCCAAAGAGCGGGAGAAGACCTTGCCAGGCCCAGCTCTGGCTTGTCCATGCAGCAACTGTGCCTCTCCCTTCTGGGCCTCCCCAGGGGCCCAGTGCCTGGGAAGCTCTGAGTTCAAAGGGACCCGCTTGCTTTCTAGTATTTGAGCCCTTTCTGCAGCATAATTTCCCCTAACCTTCACCCAGTCTCCGCTTGCCCACCTCTGGGGACAGGCAGCTCACTGCTCCACCCCAGAGCTCCACCAGAAGCTCCCAGCGCATATCGAGGGCCTTGGTCAGTGTTGGAAGCCAGATTTGGGTCCGTGCTTGCTGAACACCCTCTCCCAGCTCGGGCCATTGTGGTACCCTGAGATTGAGGCAGGGTTCTCATCCGGGCTCTTGCTCATTAGCCATGTGGCTTAGGAAAGCTACTTAACATCTCTGAGCCTCAGTTTTAAAATCTGTAACATGGGTTGTGAGTTCCACCAGCAGGGCTGATGTGAAAGTGAAATTTAAAACAGTTGGGCACGTGGCCGGGTGCCCACACCGTGCTGTGCATGTTGTAAAGACTCAATTGGTTTCTTTATTGGACTCTTTCCACCGATGGTGAAATAACCACTTTCCAGAGAGAGGAATTTGGGCAGAGTGAGAATGACTTGGGAGTGGGGTGGTGGGTGGGGTGAGGTGTTCATCCAGCACCCTCCCCAGGGGTCGCCTCTCTCAGTGGCTCCCCTCCAGGGCCAGGTCCGCCAGGCTGGGGAGCTGGAGGGTTTTCTGAGAGCTGCTGCTGCTGCTGGTGCCTCGGGTCCTGCAGGAGCTGCCGACTCTGCCCCTGGCTCTAGGCTCTGGTGACACTGCAAGTAAACAGCAGTTGTCAGAGTCGATTTAACGTTGATATTTTTATCACATATCAGGGCCTGGCACCATGGCAGGGAATGACAGAAGCAGAATGCTAAATAATTTCTCTAAATAATATACACTCCCCGGGCTGCCTGGAGGGAGGAGGACTGAGGGAGTGTGGGGACCGTGGCTGGGTTTTCAGTCCATGTGCAAAAGACCCCAGGGTCCTCTGCTGACAGCCTAGTGTGGGCGGCTCCTGGGTGAGTGGAGCTGCCACAGGGCGGGGTGGGGGGCATTGAGGCCAGAGGGAGGCAGAGCCAGGAAAGGGGGATGAGCGAGAGACTCAGACTCAATAAATACTTGTTGATTTGATTTGAAAGGAGAGAAAGAGGGAGGGAAGGGAAGGCACAGAGACCAGGCCGTGTGCGTGCTGAGTGAGGGGTTAAGGGAGGACCCAGAGGGAGGCACAGGCCGAGCTTGGTGAGGGAGCCAGGTAGAGAGTGTGAGGAGTTGGCAGAGGTAAGGCACCTGCGAGGGCAACAGTAATAATGCCAGGCAGGCCAGGGCCCTAGGGGTAATAGCCCCATCATTTGCAAACCTCGATCAGTCTCCCACTCCCCTCTGGGCTTTGGGGGAACCGGGCAGGTCAGGCTGTGCAGGTTCGAAGCCTTCCCACGCTGACCACGTCGTCTCTGGGGGAAGCCAGGGCTCCATACAGCCTGGGGGTCCCACCTCTGTGCTCCCTCACCCTGGTGCACCCTGACTCCTCTGGTTCCCTGGCTGCTGGCAGCTCCGGGAGGGCTTCACAGGACACTGCATTTGTCCTTTGGTCTGCAGGTCCCCTCTGGAGAGCTGCGCTGGTCTCTGGACAGGGAGCATCTTACGTGACTTTCCAGTTCCAGCACCACGTGATGGGCTGGACTATACTGGGTGGTCAGCCCTTGTTTCCTAATGAGGGAAGGAGCTGACGACCCATCTCAGGCTGAAGGAGACGTGGTAGGGGTGTTCAGTTACCTGGTCCCGCAGCACATCTGTGGCCCACCCAGGTCACACAGACCCCCAGGCTGGGGAAAGGTCCTCCAGCTTCGCATTTACCTCACCTGGGAGACTGAAGGAACCTGTGGTGCAAGCCCCCTGTTTGCAAATAGGTGGAGGTGAGGGTGAGGTCCTGAACACTCGAGGTTGCGACTGAGTCCTTCTAGAGAAGTCTGAGTCTTCCAGCCTTTCCATGTTCTCTTTCTTTTCTTAGCTTTTTTTTTTTTAAAGATTTATTTATTTTATGCATACAAGCTGGGGTACAGGCCAGAGGCGTTGGGCAGTGAGAGGGTTCACCAGAAACAGAATGGGGAGCAGCACAGGCAGATCAGCGGAAACACTGCTGAGGGGAGCAGCGGGCGAGGCAGGAGGGGTCTGCCGCGCCGTGTGGGAATCTCCCTGGCCGGGCGTCAAACTCACGTCGCCACTGCCGACAGCTCCACAGTGCTGCGCTAACCGGTTGAGCCACCAGGGAGGCCCCATCTGCGTCTTATCGTCCAGAATTGTCCCCCCTCTGAAATCCTATACCCCATGCTTTGACCCCAACTTCCCATCAGCCTCTTTCTCCTGTTCAGTTTCTTTCAGAATGTTTTTGCTCTCATGGGGTTCACTTCACATCTTTACTTCCTTGTCTTCATTTTCTTTCCCATCCAACTTAAATTCTCCAGTCTGTCACTCGGCCCTTGTAGTAGTCAGGGTTCTCCAGAGAAACAGAACTAATAGGAGCTCTTTATATATATAAACACACACAGACAGAAGAATTTATTCTGAAACATTGGCTCATGCAGACTGAGACATCCCGAGGTCTGCAGGCAGTAAACCGAGGCCCAGCGGAGACAGCAGTGCATTTCCAGGCAGAGTCCAAAGGCCTGAGAACCGGGACAGCTGAGGGTGTCAGTTCTGGCCTGAAGGTAGCAGAGTTGAGACCCAGGAGAGCCCACATTTCAGTTCTGAGGGCAGAAAAGACTGGTATTTTAGTTTGAAGGCCATCGGTAGGAGGACTTCTCCCCTACCAGAGGGAGGGTCAGCCTTTTTGTGCTAAGCAGGCCTTCAACTGATTGGGTGAGAGCCGCCCATGCTGGGCGGGGGCCGGTAGGGAGTGATCTGCTCTACTCAGGTTTCTAGCTCAGCTGTTACTATCATCCTTGTGAAAACACCCTCACAGACATGCCCGGAGTTATGTTTTAGAAAATGTCTGGGCAACATGAGTCAGTCCAGTGGACACATTGGCACGTGATAGCAACTGTCTCAATCACATGCGGTCCCTCAGATCCCCCACTGCTCTCTCCCGGGGTCCGGGAAACTCTCCATCTTGGGTCAGTCCAATGGTCTGCTTTCTCTGCTTCCTAGGTTGGCTTGTTGAGTGCTGGTGGACACATGCGCACACACACAGCAGTTCTGCACACAGCCACACGTGCACACACACACGAAACACGCATACTTGCACACGCAGTGCTGAGCAGGCTGCTCCCTCCTAAACTTATGCTCCCTGGCTTCACCTGGCCCCTCGGTTCCCGCTGAGTCTAAGAAATCAACCCTTCTGATTCCTTAGGTAGCTCCCCCCGTTTCTCCAAGAAGTGATTGCAGATTTTCTTTACTCTCCTTGACCTTCCTCAACACTCTGTCCTCATTCCCCTCTTGTTCCAGTGTTCTAGGTTCTGAAAACCCTCCACCCAGCAGCCCCAGTCAGAATCCCTGAGTCAGCTTTCATTACTTTTATATTCCATCTTCTAAAAACCCCAAATCCTGCTGCAGTGGTCTCTGCAGCAACTTCCCTGTTGCTCCGTTCTCACTGGTTCCCAGGTTACGATCTTAGCTTCCAAATTTATCACCCTGATCCCCCTCCAGCCCTTCAGCTCTGTTTAGACCACATGGTTCTCACCACTGCACTGCTGCAAACCGTCTCGGACCCCCTTTGCCCTCAGCTCCCAGGCACCTCGACTCTCACCTAACGTGGTCCCTGCTGCTTTCTCCAGCTCCTCTCTCACGGTCCCTGCTGGTCTACGCTGCGTCCAAGAGGAAAGGCTTGGATCCCAGCACCCTGTTCTGTCCCTCTGCCGGGTGTGCCCCTGCCGCCCTCTCTGCCTGGCAAGCCTTCCAGAGCTCAGTGATGTGGTGGATGTCCCTTCCCTCAGAAGCCTTTCTTCTGCCAAGACCAGCCCAAAAGATTTCCCACCTGAGCGTCCGGAGCCCCTGTGCCTGCTCCATCGCTGAAGCCCCTGCAAGCTGCCCTTCTCACCGCTCCTGCCACTGGGAAGCTCCTTCTGGTCTTTTGTCTCCCCAGCACTTCACATAGTGCCTGGTTCGCCGCAGATGTTTCATGTTTGTGTGTTAAGTGAAAGTGAGTCAGGCAACGAGAGGAGCAATGCACTCGTGGCCCAGAGCCTGGCTGGGGTCACGCTACATGAGAGTGTAACAGGCCGGGGAGGCCTGCGGGGGTGCGGCTCGCCGTTGAGGCCATCACTGCCTCCCCTGCACCCCCCACTGTCTGACACTCGTTTGGCAGCTCCACTGATGGCGGGAACAGGAGTTAACTCTGGGTCAGAAAACCTGAATTCAAATTATGTTTGTGTTATTTCTTGGCTGTTATCGACTGCCTTTAAGCTGCTCAAATCCTTGGTTTTCTTGTCCGTTAAATGGGGCTGTTTATGCCAGTCTCATCCCGGTATGTTTAGAAATAAGTGAGGTGAGCTGTGGGAAGTATTTTACAAATGTGAGGAAGGCTCTTGGGCATCGCTGGGGCTCGGGCCAGCGGCAACTCCACACGGGCCCTACTTGCTCAGACACAGGAAAGGCGCGGCCGCTTCCGGGACCCGGGGCCTCAGTGAGCTGAGTGCCCGCTGCTCCGAAGTTGCTGGGGGCGTCACCGCAGGGAGGGGGAGTCCAGATGCAGGCCTGCTGCCTGGGCTCGGACCCCAGCCTGGAGTCCCTGGGAGAAGGGCGTGATCAGGGTGAGCGGGGTCAACCGGGCACGGTGGGAGGCCCCACCCTAAAGCTGTTTCTCCCTGGAGCTGCAGGGGCCCAGGACCCTGCCTTGATCGTGTGCCCAGGGTTCCCTGTGACCATCTCTGAGTCTCAAGAGAGGCACCTGAGTGTGCGCCGGGGGGCAGCTCACAGGGGCGAAGGCATGAAAAAGGCGAGTCTGGGTCCCGTCTCGGCTCTACCACCTGCAGCTTTGTGCCCTAGACACTTGCTCCTGGGCCTTTTCTGCGTCTCCAGGATGGAGTTAGAAACCGACCACACCAGTGTTGTGAGGTCAGCGGGGTGAAAGGCGTGAAACTACTCTGGCTCATAAACGCTGCGCAGATAGTGTGAGTGCTCAGAGACCAGGCCTTGGGGAGGCCTCTGTGGAACTGGCATCCTCGCCAAGTGGTGTGGTTAGACCCCTTCATCTGTAGCCTGGAACTGGAGCTGTGTCCTCAGGGAGGATGAGAAGGGACTCTAAAAAAGGGAATTGTCACTCTCGTACCCTCCAGAGTTGGTGCTTCTTGGGATGTGCCTGTGGGGCATGACAGGCTGCTGCCCAGTTTTAGGAGGGGTCAGGGAGCCAGGAATGGGCGGCTATGGTCAGGAGAGCCCCAGAAGGGCCAGGGATGGGGGGCCCGACGAAGCTGGCCGGGCTGATGCCAGGACTCAGCTGTGCCAGAGTTTTAAACTGGTTGCTTATAGTTGAGTGTTTAAAGCAGTTTACTAGTGGTGCCAACTGTTCTTGGATGATTTTCCCTAAATGTTTTATGTTTTGTACTTGTGCCCAGAGGCAGTTTTATCTGGTGGGGGCACTTCTGTCAATCTGTCACCAGGAATGATTAGAGGATGGAAGGAGGAGGGCGAGGGAGAAGAGGAGGCGCCCCGGCCTCCTGGGGGCACTGGAGGCTGCATGTGCTCAGTCCGTCGGTCAGTTCAGGCAGATGGTTTGGCGCTCAGTCCAGCTGCTACCCTGAGTGTGGTCAGATGTAGGTGCCTGAGCCACGTGGCATCCTGGCCTTCAGGGCACTTACGGTTGAGTGGTGAGCCTCTCTCCTGGGGCTGTTTGGGAGCTTTGCCGCCACGAGGTTTGTCCTCCCCTGGTTGGTTAGGAAGATGGTGAACAGCAGGGACAGAGGATGGTGGGGACAATCTCACCTCTAACTCTGCCGGCCACATGGGGGCCAGGGGAGACTGAGCAGGGCGGGAGTCCGCTGCTGTGAGGACTGTCCTGGGTACCGCTGTCACCCGCAGGACAGTGGCAGGGAGTCATCCTAACTCTGGGTCTAGGGCCTGGGACCCAGTCTGTGCCACCTGCTTGCTGGATGTGGAGGCTTCGGCACAAGCCTTGGTGTCCTGGTTAGTGGGATGGAGAACTCTGGGGGGGGGGGCGGGTTTGTGTCTGGAAGGACAGCTGGACAGCCTGAAAGGCAAGGCCAGGAAGGGCCACTCCGGCCACCTGGGTCTGACCGCTCGATGGCAGGTGAACACGCCTGTGGGTGGCAGGTCGGGAAAGTGCCCGCACTGTGGAATTAGAGTGATTTCCTGGCCAGCGTCAGCTGCATCATTTGTGGGGTCCCTCAGCACAAAGTGAAAACACGCACCCCTTGTTCAAAAATGAATTTGAGCATAGTGATGACAGACAGCAACCAAGGCACAGGGGCCTGAGTGTGGGCCTGTGGCCTGCACGGCTGTATGTCCACGAGGCTGTTGGTCTTGCTCTGTGCCCGGATGGCTGGGCCGGAGGGCTCTTGGGGATCAGGAGGAGAGGTTTGGATTTGCCACTTTGGGGCTAAGAAACACTCTGCTCTGATCCTGGGGGCGCCAGGGCCCACAGTGGGGGAGGGGGCGCAGGTGCCTGGAGGGGCCGCTTCTGCACTGACCGCCACAGAGGGGTGTCTCCCCACCTCCCACTCAGTGCTCTCCCCTCCCCACCCCAAAGGCAGCACAAGGTAATAGTTTTCGACACATTTCATTGAAATATAATAAAATATTTGCATGGCGTTATTAGATAAATAAGGGTTGACTTGAGGCAGTGCTTATTGGGAAATGTGATATGAAAATTCATTTACTATGAAAGAACGTGGAAGCTTAAGTTTATGGTAATGGATTGATTGCAGATAGTGTCTAATAACTCCATACAAATATATTTCAATCACAATATCCGTCGGGGTGGTCCTCTGCTCCAGAGGCGATCGGGGGCGATTGTTTGCCCAACCTCTCTTCTGGGCCAGATTAGAACTAATTAATTGCTAATATTGTGACATTACTTTTGTAATTAAGGAGCCCCATAATTTTCAGTGGTGAGAATGAGAAATGTTTATTATTGATGAGGACGGGAAGGGAGAGAAGCAGAAAAGTAAGAGCAGAGAGAGATGGCTAGAGGGGGGACTGCTCGTTTCATTCTCTGCATCTTGAGGTTTCTGTCCTGCCCGCCGGGGGCTCGGGGGGAGCTCCCGGGTAGAGGTCTCAGGGCTGAGCAGGGGCAGCGGTTCCCGTGCCCACAGGGAAGGTCAAGGGTGACTTCTTGCTCACACTTGCTCATCTCGGGAGGCAGGGCCCGGAGACGCCTGGAGCGCTGGCAGGACCAGAGGCAGGTCGGGCTGATGAGCCCCTGACACGCCCCGGCCTCCCTTGATGAACTGTGAAATCCGCTTGTCCTTGGTGGCATGAACTCAGGGAGGCGATGGCTGTCACTTGTGGGTGTCCTCGGAGGGGCGGCGCCTGGCTGAGGCCCATCTACTGGCCTGTCTCCCAACACGCCACCCTGGGAGTTTGCTTGTCTTTCTGCCTTTTCCTTTCCTGGGGAGAAAATGGAAATAATTTCCTTTGAAACGTGACATTTCCTAATCCGGCGCCCAGCCTGGCTGACAGCAGGATTAGTGTGCACGGGCTGCCAGGCCTGGCTGGCCATATGCAGGCGTCTCTGGAGGGGCGGTGGTGGCCAGAGCCAGCCCCTCCCTTGGTTCTCCCCTTCCCCCTTCCCCCACCCCCATCTGGGCTGGGCCACCCCCTCTCTACACATGGGGAGCTGGTGTGCTGGGAGCCGACTCCGCCAGCCTTTTCCTGGCCGCTATGAGTGTGAGTGTGAGCGTGTGTTGGGGGTGGCGTGGGAGGGAGTCTCACCCAGCAGAAGTCCTTCAGGAGAGGAAAGGAAGGAAACCAAAACCTGGAGAGGGGGTTCCGGTCTAGGCTCTGCGGACCAGCTGTGACCTGGGGCTGTTGCTGTCCCCTCTCTGGGCTAAGGTTCTTATTTTTCGAAATGTGACTATTAGAGTATTGCATTAGAGTGTTTCTTCATCTGCTGCTTCTAACAGTCTCTGGTTCTCTAGTCTTTGTCCAAGCTCTTTTGTGAAGGGCCAGCAAAAGTATAGGAGGTCAGGAGTTCTTGAAGAACAGGAGCTGGCCCTGCCCTGCTTTCTGCATTACTGTCTCCTAAGGTGCCTAGGATGCGTGGCTTTGCCTGTGGGGTCTCCGTCAGGGTGCCTGGCAGACAGCCCCGAACCCCCAGCCACTCTGGGCTGTGCATATTGTAATGCGTGATGTCAATACCTCGTACCAGCTACCTGATCTTCCCCTTCTTGTCACAGATAAAGAAATGGAGGATCCGAGACTAGGTTCAAGTGATTGGCTGAAGCAAATTTGCAGCCAGATGACCCAGCTCCAGGTGAGGGCCCAAATCCCTTGCTGCCTCCGGCTGCTTTTCCCCTGTCTCCACGTGACCCATCCCCTGGCTGTGTGTGATTTTAATTTTTCTTACAGTAGGGACCGGGTCCTTATGGGAAGGGGTCTACGGTGTCCTCTTGCTCAACAGCCTGGATTGGGCATTGCAGCCTCCAAGACTGGGACTTTTGGAAATGTCCCTTGACACAGAAGCCCGGGGCCCAGCCTGTGTCCACAGGTCCAGGGGAGAGCTGAATATTTACGGTCACCACCCAACGAAGAAAACCATTCAAGGAGAGTTACAGTGTTCTGCTGGGGTGGAATTCTCCTGGGCATGTTTTTGGAGATCGTTTTTATGATCTTTGAGATCTAAAGAGGAACTAGACAGAGCCTGGCTCCCGGTGATGGGTTAGCCTGGGGAGAGGAAGGAGGGGGCATCCATAGGAGAATTCTGACCTGGGGGACCCTGAATGCCTCTGGGTTGCAGGTTCTTCCCCCCCCTTGACCTTTCCGTTTCTGCATCAGTTAACCTCAGGACTGAGATTCTAGGGTGTCTCTGAAGCACACCGAGGCTCTAGGGGAAGGGCAGCATTGTGCAGGCCTGGGCACCTCCATCTCTTTATGCCCAGGATGTAACATGTGGCTTGAAAGTTTGAGATTGTTTTATTTAGGAGGCTGGGCAGGTGTGGTGGAAACTGGGGGTGAGGGAGTACTTGAAGGGGTGTTGTTGCTGTAACTGCAGGAGAAAAAAAGTCTGCAGAGCACCCCCCCAGCTCAGCCCAGGACTCCTTGGCCCTCTCAAGGCAAACAGCCCACAATCAGCTGCCTTCATGGCGGCTCAGAAACGCAGAAAATACTTCCAGCGCGGGACCCGGGGGTGTAAGGAAGACAGCTTGGTCCTAGAGTGCCGTGTGGGCAGCGGTGTTTGTGGGGAGATTAGGATGGAAACTGTCTATTTGGAAACTAAACCCAAATGCCATGGGCTGGGAGAGTGGCCCCACCGGCCCAAGTGAGTGCGGTGAGGGCCCTGGGAAGGCCCACCCCCCTCTGGCCAAGGACGGTTACCTGATCTTCTCCGGAGTCCAGGGCGCCTTGTCTCACTCCTCACTCCTGTCTTTCTGCTTTGTCTTCCCGCTTTTCCTTTCTTCTCTGCTCTTCAGTGTCTCTTTCTTGGTGTCTCTGTCCCTCCCATTTTTCTCTAGTTCTCTCCCTCCCCAATCGATCTCCCGACCTCTGCATTAGCATTCACAACCTCCAGCACCAGCCACTTAGGCCAGAAAGACAGCTCCTTGGAAACACAATTGAAATATTTTTATAAATGACCAGCAGAGTTTGAGTGACATGCCCTTCTTAGGCTAAATAAAATTAAAGTTAAACCTTCTAAAAAATACATGAGCCAAACATCCTCTGCACATTTCATTATGCAAATGCAGCTGTCCGGCGCTGCACAAATTAGCCCTCCTTTTGAAATTTGCTGCTGCTTCTTCCCTTCCCATTGCTTTCCTCTCTTTTTTTCTCTGGGTTTTGAGCGAAGAGGCTTTGTGATTTTCGGCGGACAGCTGGAGTCTGAGGGAGAGGCTAGAGGGTGGGAGGGCCACCCCAGCTTTCTGATTTCCTCTTCTCCCCTCTCCTCCCATCCTCTGGGGGAAGGCAAAGGAAACACTGAGCGCAGAGGGTGGCTCCTCACCCCTTCTCTTTCCAGACTGTTTTGCAGGGTCTGGCCAGGAGAGGTCAGTGCGGGGTTGGGAATGGGGGCTCCTCGGGTGGGGGCGCTCAGCAGTGTCTCAGTCTGGGGGCTGTGGGAACCTGCAGCCCCAGGGATGGCCGGGGAAGGACAACACACCCCGCAGCCTGCACTCCGGGCCTGGACCCTCCTTCCCCAGGGCGTCGGGCATAATAAAGGATGTCTTCTTCCTGTCGCCTGAATCCCAGGTGACACTGGAAATGTTGAGCCCTGTTCTAGTAGTGGCATCTCCTCTGTGCCCAGCCCACGATGTGGGTCTCTCCAGGTGGGAGGCTCACAGTGAACTGCGTAGACGGGTGATAACCGCCCTCCCCAGGCCAGCTGACAGGGGCATGTAGGGAGAACTGTGGTCTTTGTCGCCTTCCATGCGGAGGTAAAGCTGCAGGATGAAATAGCGCCACGAGAAGAGCTTACCTGCCCCAGCCCTCTCAAGGGAAGTGGAGCAAAATTAATCATACAAAGATGTAAATAACCTCCTCGAATCTCAGCCGTGTCTTTGTGGGGTTTGTGTATCATGCCACAGGTGTGCGGGCCGGGAGCGAAGCGGGTGTGCTGGCTCGGCCCTGGAACGGCAGGCTCTTCTCCCAGCGGAAGTGCCAAAAGCAGGGGCAGAAAGGACAGAAAAGGGGGGCATGGGGGACAGAAAGAGCCACTGAGACAAATGTCAGCTGCTGCCCTCCTGCCCTCAGATAGGGTCCTGCCCTGACCCTTTGGGCCTGAGGCTGAAAGTGGCCTTGCCTGCAGCCACTCGCTGTCCATCCACACGTGGGTCTCCACTCTGGATGTGCAGGGCGGAGCGAATCCCAGGCTTCCCCCTTCTCGCCCCCACTCCCACTGGCAATTCTGGCCAAGTTCCAGCGTCCTAGTTACACTTGCCCTTGCCGTGTCTTTGAATTTAGCTGGAGGGGAAGGGTGGGGTAGGATGAAGAGGCCAAGGGAGGGTGGTAGGTGAAAGCCACTCAGTTAATGAGGCCGGCGACCGTGGGTGGGGCCTCCTTCCCGTTCAGTCTGCCCACTCTAGCCCTCCTGAAGCTTCACTGGCTCCAGTCCCATGCCCCCGAGAATCCTGTGCTGATTCCCTCGTTCTTACCCATCACTTTCTTGTTGGACTTTTCACATCCAGCCTGGGAATAACAAATGTTTATTAAGACTCTGCTGTGTGCCAGGCTGTTGTACTAGGTGGAGTGTACCTGCTGTGCCATGTCATAGGTCAGCTGGAGAACATGTCAGCGGACCCCTGCCCTCTTGGAGCTTATACTCTCTTAGGAAGCCAGCTGTGGAGTCGGGGAGGGGGCTGCTACCGAGGTGTGACTGGCTGTTTATGAAGCCTCTTCCTCACCTTCTCAGTGGCCCCTGCCGTTGGGTGTGGGGTTCCGGCTGGGGTCTGGCTCTTTGCTGCTCAAGCTGTTGCTGCTCAGATAGTAGCCTCCTTAGCCTGGGAGCAGGCTGGAAACACACAGCTCAGGCCCCGTGTCCCAAGCTGATTCTCCGGATTCTGCAGGTTCAAGTGTGAGCAGAGAGTACTCCATGGAATAGGAGGGGCACACCACTCTGAGAAAGACTAGCAATTTCCAGTGGTTGTTTTCTTTTTCCCTCTATTCACAGGAAGGCAGATCCCTAGACTTGAGTTAATCCTCCCAGCAGTCCTTAGTCACTGCCATTCATCTGTGAAAGGCCTTGATTGTGCTTTGTTTCACCACTTTTTCCATTTCACCCCATCCGTGTCTCCCTATCTTTAATATTTTAGTATGTATCCTGTATACATAAGTATATAAATACGTGAATCTGTACATCTATGACATACATGTATTCTATATGTGCTACAGACCATAGCTAATAAATCACACTTAAAGGCCTGATAAAAATACAGATCTAGCAGTCTGGTTCTTCCCTTTCCTCCTCATCTCTGTTTTCCACATCAGTTCATGCTGCTGTGTAAACATCTGCTTCTCTCCTCCAGGCTCTGTGGACTATTTCACACTCTGCACCCAGTACCTGTTGCTTCCAAGTCCTGGTGGGAGGCACCCTGGCTCCCTGGGACTCCTTGCCGTGATGAGCAGTGTCCCCTTGTGGTTCTGGAAGCTAATGCCCATGTGCAGCCAGGCCGCTCCCCACACCAGCTCTGCCAGCGGCCGCGCTCTCTGCAGCGCCTGTGGGCCCTACTCCCCAAACTTTTCCAACACTTGGTGTTCTCTGCATTCCTAACTGCTGTCAGGCCGATGGTTTAAGGAGCTGCTTCCCTGCTTTTGCGTGTCTCTGACTAGCACTTATTCATCATTCTCTTCAGGAACCTGCTGTAGGGGAGGATTTTGCAGATTTTGCCTCCCATGAATTTGCCCATCCTTAGTTCCTTCTGGTCTTTTTCTGGCTGATTTGAAGGAGTTCAAATATATATGCTGTACACCAGAAATGCACACGTTCTCTGTTTAAATTGCTGCAATGTCTTCTGCCTGTTAACTCTGTCTCTGGTGTCCTTCCATGAACAGAAAGTCTCCATTTCTTCCTAGTCATTTCTTTTCCTATGGTTTGGGGTCTTATTAGAGAAATCTTCCCACACCAAGATCATAAAGATATTCTTTTTACATTTTCTCCATTAGCTTTATAGTTTCACAGATCATATTTAGGTTCCTAATCTTCTGGAATTCAAGTTTTTAATATAGTGGATGGAGAACTTTATTCTAAAAGCTTTTAATTGAAGTAACATTGTATTATAACATTCTGTAAGTTTCAAGTGTGCATTATTGAGAACCAGCATATGAATATACCACATGAAGTTCACCACTAAAAGATGGAGAGATTTAAAGTTTTTTATTTGTATGTTCAGCCGGTCTTCCAGAACTACCCACTCAGAAGACCCCTTTTCCTCTGTACTTAAATGATGTCCCTTGTGTTGTATGTCCAGTCTGATACACATACAGACACACAACTTATGTATAGTTCTCTGTTTTTCTAGATTTCCTCTTCTGTCCTATTTGGTTTATTCAGTAGTCCCTATGCCAGTGCTACAGTTTTTATTTAAAAAACACCTTTGGTAGTCATCAGGACTGTCTCAGTCTAGTTCTGTTCTTTTCCAGGAAATGCTAGGATTGCATTTCCCTGTGTACTTGGAGTTCAGTGTGCTCTGTTACTCAGTTTGGATAATGAAATGTGGTCGTCAGTGACATATCACTTCTGGGAGGAAGCTCTCAGAGACAATGTCCCTGCCATGACTACCCACAATGCTCCAGTTGGGAAGGTGTTGTCAGCAAAGTGAGGTGACCAGGGCAGAGAGCCTCAGGGAACCCTCTGTGGACCTGTAACCTGAGTGAGGAATAGACTGTGGTTGTTTTAAATGATTGTGCTTGTGGGCTCTTGTTTCTGCAGCAAAATCTAACCTACCCTGACTAAAACAATCGCCATAGGCTGCACTGTTTCCAGTACCTGATAGGGCATGTCCCTCCTCTGTGTTCTTTTTTCAAAAGATTATTTAGCTCTCTGTAGCTTTTTGTTCTACTTTAGAATTTTCTTGTATGTCTTCTAGGATATTCCAGCTGGAAAAATCTACCCATACAAGCAGTTTTGGGCAGGAGTGTGACACAGGAGGGTGGGGTGGGGGGTCACATTACTGAACCACAGATTTAGTTTTCACAACATGCATCATCTTTTAAAGCACATATATTGTATTCATCCCCAATATACTTCATTGAGTCTCGACTCATTCCAACCTCTTGCCCTTTTCTGGCTCATCTTCCCTGGTTTTTTTATTTCTCTCTCTCCCTCCCTTTTGTGTGACTAATCACTCATTCTCCTGAATCTCATGTGGAGTGACTTTCCTCTTATCCAAAGTTTTGCGGCACTGTTACTTGGACCTTCAGGGGGTTCACCCTTTATTGCATGTTTATCAAGAGAATCTTGCAAACAGTGACAGTTGTCCGCTAAAACTGCTCTGACGCCAGCTGTTAAGATAATGCAAAATTATCCACTTTGTTACAAATAAAAGATGCCCAGAAAAAATTGGACAGCTGGTGGGGCTGGGGCAAAGAAGATAGACATACAGTCAGATACCTATCTTATCTCATAAAAGAAGAAAAAAACTCACGTGGATAAAGAAGTTAACAGTAAACACATACAGTCAATTAATATTTGATGAGGGAATCAAGAATAGCAACAGAGAGAAGATAGTCTCTTAATAAATGGTGCTGGATACTTGGATAGTCACATGGCAAAGAAGGAACCTGGACCCTATTATATACCACTCACAAAAATTCACTTGAAATAGATTGAAGACTTGAATGCAAGACCTGAAATCATGAGACTCCTAGAAGAAAACATAGGAATAAAGCTTGACATGCGTATTGGTAATGGTTTTTTGGGATTTGACACCTAAAGCACAAGTAACAAGGTAAAATTAAACAAGGGACTTTATCAAACTAAAAACCTGTGCAGAAGGGGCCATCAACAAACAGCCGCTGGAGTAGGAAAAAATAAATTGCAAGTCACAGATTTGATAAAGGTTTAACATCCAAAAAACATAAAGAACTGCAAAAATCCAGATAACCCAATTAGCAAATGGGCAAAGGACCTGAATAGATATTTCTTTAAAGGAGATATATGAAAGGTCATCAGGACTATGAAAAGATGTTCTACATCACTGGTCACTAGGGAAATATGAATCAAAACCACACTGAGATATCACCTCACACTTACTGGAATGACTATCACCAGGAGATAAGAGGTAGCAGATGCTGATGAGGTGTCAGAGAGAAGGGAACCTTTATGCACTGTTGTTGAGATGGTAAATGGATGAGAACCCTCAAAAAATGAAAAATAGAACTACCATATGATTCAGCCATTCCACTTTTGGAAATATATCCAAAAGAAAGAAAACACTAACTTGAAAAGATAGCTGTACCCTCCCTGCTCTTAGTATCATTGTCTACAATAGCCAAGACATGGAACCAACCTTGGTGTCCACTGATGGATAAATGGATAAAAAAGTTGTGGTGTATTTTTCAATGGAATATTATTCAGCCATGAAAATGAGGAATTCCTACCATTTGTGACCTGGAAGGCATGATGCTAGGTGAAATAAGTCAGATTGAAAGACAAATACTGTATGATCTCACTTACGTGGAATCTAAAAAAAAATAAAAACAAAAAAAACCAAAACTCATAGAAAAGAAGATCAAATTTGTGCTTACCAGAGCAGGATTGTGGGGTAGCAGGATTGGAGGAAGGTGGTCATAAGGTCCAGACTTCCTGTTTTAAGATACATAAGCACTAGGGGATGTAGCACCTCACCTGGTGTTGCAGGCAGCACTGCTATGTGATGCACAGAGAAGTTGTTAAGGGAATAAATGCTTAATGAGAGAGTTCTAATCACCAGGAGAAAAGTGTTTTTCTTTTTCTTTTTTTCCCCCTTCTTTTTATTATATTTAGGGGAGAAGACGAATGTTTACTGAACCTATTGTGATCGTCAGTTTACAATACATGTAAATCACCCATCATACTCTATGCCTTAAACTTACACAGTGATAGTTATCAATTATTTCTCAGTAATTCTGCAAAAATTTCCCCAGAACTACCAAGTTAAAACTATTATACCACTGTGGTATTTTAGCCAAAAATTAATAAAACATTTGAAAAAGGAGTTAACTGTAAAAATTAAATTGTAGAAAAATATAATAAATATCTGATTTCTGTTTCTAACCATAAACCAAATAGAAGAAATTATGTACATGCAGTGGACAGACTGACCTACCTGAAACCATAAAACTTCTAAATGTCTCAACAGTATAAGCAAAATTTGAGGTCAATCAACAAACGCGAAGATGTAACTAAACATGACTGGAAAACATTTTAAATCTTAGAAAGTGTTCATCAAATCAAGAAAACCCACTGTTCTCAAGAAAAAGGCAATCTTGTCAACAGGCAATTCCCAAAGGAGGAAATAAAAATAACTAAATAACTCATATAAAAAAGATAATTAAATTCACTCATAATAAACTAAAAACCAATTGCAAACACTCATGCTGTTATTTTGTTCAGAATGGTATTGAGTTAGCACATTCATTTGGGAATAATTTTCTCCTTTTATTTAGGTCTTCTATTTCTCCCTTAAATACTTTATAATTTTTTTTTATAAAGGTTGTTTGAATTCTTAGGTAGGCCAATTCTCAGCATCTGTGTTTTTGGTTGGTGCTGTGGCTAACACCATCTTTCTAGTGAGAAATTGCGGTAGTGAGTGCAACTGTGTTCTGTGGAGCAGGCCATGGGGTTAGCTTCTTGTGCTTTTCTGGCTTGCTTATCCCAGCTGCTGTGACCCTTAGGGGTTGCAGTGCAGTGAGGGAGCAAGTTCTTACCTGCATGATGCTGTCAGAAGATGGCCATGTGGCTTTGTCCTATGCCAAAGTAGCATAGCTAGAATTACATTTCCCGGAACTCCCTTCCCCAGATAACTCTGAATTGGCCAGAAGAGTAACTTGGGGAAGATTTGAAGACAGAAGGAAAGCAGCATTACACGGGGACAGTTGGTGCAGGGACTGTCATTCTAGAACGTTCTGGGCGGTAGCTGGCTGGCCTCGCTGGGCCTGGTGACAGCTCCCTCAGGGTCTCGCCTGTGACCACTGCGTCCCGTGCACGTGTGTGTGCAGCTCGGTAGCTGGGGCCTCCAGCTCCTTCTGCAGCTTGTTGAGGCCAGAGGTTCTGATTGCCTCACTCTCCTACTTCATGACCTGCAGGGACTCCAGATGCAACATCAGACAGGCTACAGCCTTGTGTGGACCAGTCACCGGCCAGCACACTCATATGAGCTCTGATTACTGACTGCGACCCTGTTCCACCCCCACATGGTCCTCCACTTTCTGAGTGAGTCCCTCATGGACAATGCTCTCTGGGCCTAGCAGATGCTTAAAGCAGACACATTCTCTTGTGGGTTCCTCTCTGACTGCCTCTCTGTTACATAAGTAGTCCTCCAGCTGTCACCCCCTTCTGAGAACTCCCCTCTTTTATATGGTGTGTATGCATTGCTGCTGGAGTCCTGCTTCCCTCCTGGCTATCCAGGCTGGCTCTCCCTTCCACCTGAGCCACTCTGGTCCAGGGAAGTGCAGAAGCATCTTTGGTCCCTGAGAAATCCTGGTGGTCAGACC
>PVIJ01000817.1:231410-244786 GCA_004024925.1 Scalopus aquaticus
GATGGTAAACACTTAGAACACTTCTCCCCAAAGAATACTGCTTCTCGAACTTGCTCTCTATGGCCACGTTCTCCACCCTTTACATCCTCTTTGTAGATGGCAGAGCCCAAACACACACAGTTAAAAACAACAGCAACCAAATCTCAACTTTGATGATATTCAGGGACAGGATTACATTGAATCTACACATTAATGTCGGAGTTTTTCATAATTTCAACATTGAATCTTTATATCCAGGTCTTTTATTGGTGTCTTACAGTGTTTTCAGAGCTTTTCCCCCCTCCTAGGTCTTGTTCATTTCTTGGTTTAATACTGTGTGTCTTATCATTGTTGCTATTATAAATGAATTTCTCTTCTTCCATTATGTCTTCTAACTGGTTATTGTTGTGTATATACATTGGTATATTAATTTATAACCAGTCAACTTAATAAACTTTTTATTGTTTGTAACACTTTCCAATTAATTTTGAGTTTTCCAAGTAAACAGTCACATCAAGTGAAAATGATAATTTTACTTTCTTTCCAATTTTCATACCGTGGGAGCAATGTGAAATAATGGTGTTAATGTTGTGTGTGCAGGTTTTGTTCCTGTCCTCAATAAGTGTTCTAAGTCTGGCGATTGCCCAGTCTTTTTAAAAAAATCATATTTAGGAGGTTTCCATCTTCTATTTTATAAGCTGCTTTACAAAAGCAAGCAGGATTGTGAATTTCTCAAATATCCTTCCAGCTTCTGTGAGAATGGTCTGTGTGATATTTCTCTTTGAGCTGTTAGTATACTGAATACAAATGATTTTTTAATATCCAGTTACTCTGGAGTTCCTGGAATAAATGCTTCTTGGCTTTTTTTTTTTTAATATGCCACTGATTTCTGTTATCTGATATTTTAAGTAGTTTCTTTTTGTGCTCTTTGTCCAGTTTTTATGTCACTTATATATTATTTTCATAAAGGAGAATTGTGAGTTTTTTTCCCTTTTGTATATATAATGTGAACGAGTTTACAGAGCATCAGAATTGCCTATTTCTTAAAGGTTTATTAGAATTCTTCTGTGATAATTTATGGGCCTGGGGCTCTTTCAGGGTAGGTGTGTAGCTCATTAATAATTATCCCCAGGGTCTCCCTGGTGCTACAAGGGGTTAAGTCTCAGCACAATAAAGCTATTGGCAGCCACTGCAGCAAGAGTTCGATCCTCAGCCAGGGAGCTTCCCACACGGCACAGCAGATCTCTCCTGTTTCCCTGCTGCTCCACTCAGCAGAGTATTTCAGTCAACTTGCCTGTTCTGCTCCCCACTCTGTCTGTCTCTGGTGAATCCATTCACCCGGCCCCACCGCTGGTCTACACCCCAGCTCTTGTATGCATAAATAAATAAAATAAATCTTAAAAAAAATTATTTCCATAGAAATAAGTTTATTGGATTACCTAACTTTATTATGGTTATTTGGGTAGTTTATATTTTCCTGAAAATTTATCCCTTTACCCAGTTTCTCAAGTTAGTTTGCATAAAGATGAGCAAAATAGTGTTTTATTAGGTTTAAAATTTTATCATTTTTCCCTTTGTAATTATTTACTTGGGATATTTCTGTTTTCTCCCTTTGTCTTGATAATCTTAACTAATGGTTTATATATTTTATTAGCTTTTTTTTTTGGTTAAAATAGAATCAGCTCTTGGTTGTATGTATTAGTTCTGTAGTTCTCTAATGTAATTCATGGCATTCTGCTTTCATATAACTAATGTCTTCTTTCTACTTTCCTTACCTTGAGTTTGTGGTCTTTTTTTCTAACTTTTTGAGTTGATGCTTCATTAATTCATTTTCATTTTTATGTATGAACTCTTAGCACAGGTTCTTATATAAGTTCAGTCTTTTCTTTTGGATTATTTAACAGTATTTTCCAACTGCAGTTTTGATTTCTTCTTTGTTCCAAGTGCTGTTTAAGAGAAAGAATTCAAATTTCTGAGCGATAAAGATTTTATTTCAAAATTTTAATTTTATGACATTGTAGTCCCAGAATATTGTTTGTATGGTTTCTGTTTGGAAGGACATATTAAAGCTATCTTTGTAGCCTTAGATTTTCTATTATTTTATTTTCTGTTTTTAGAGTATTGAAGGTGTTACTTTTAGGGTATCACTTAGAATAACTTTATTAATTTTATCATTTGCTCCTTTGTATCCTTATTTTATTTTTTTGTTCACTTCTGTCTTGTACTGGGTGGTCAGCTGTAATCTTTGAGTACTAACGCACTTCAATTTCTTCTTTCATAGCCTGTGGTTTTTACTATGAAGATGTTTTGTGATGATGTTTGAAGCATAAATATTCATAACTGTTAGCCTGTCATGGGGGATGGTGCTCTTTATTATTATAATGTTTCCCTTTTTCTAGTTTAATGCTCCTCTGCTCCTTGCTCCCTGTCCCCTAATTTAATCTTATCCGCTGCTAAAATCGTGCTTCTTCCTTTCTTTTTGTTTATGCCTGTGTGTTATATCTCTGTCCATGCCTTCCTTTTCAACTGCTCTTAGTAATTGTGTTTTGAGATATATATGAAATTTGGGCCTTATTTTGTGATCCAGCCTGAGAGTAAAAGTATTTTAATAGGTAAAATGATATTATTCACATGAATTAGTATGACAGGCATGTTTGCTCTTAGTCATATTTTTTCTTTTAAATCATATTTTATATTCTACACTTTATGGCTTTATTGCTGCTTCATTTATTTTTTCAATCTTCAAACTTTTATTCCAAGTTTTGTTTTGCTTGGTTTTTATGTGTAGGATTCTTCCAACAATTGGAAAGGCTCCCCCTGTGTTTGCCTTCACATGTCTCTCTATCTATATATTTTTCTTAGCAGCTATTAACTACTTTCTCTAAGAATGACAGAACTGCTGTCTTTCCACAGAATCTAACTCCATCCACCACTTTATTTTAGTTGATTATATTGTTACTATTTTTCTTAATGTGTGCCTTTTATACCTTTAAATATTCAGATGTTTTTACTTACTTTATTCACTTTAAAAATATGTTTTTGGTAGCCAGGTAAAAACATTATCAGTATACTTACATTATTTCCCACTTTCTTTTCCCTTTTCAGAGCCAAACAATTAACATTTTTCCATAGAAGGTTTGTAACATTTGCCTTTGGTTCTATAACTACAATTGTTACTTGGCTTTAGTCTTGGGCTTAGTTTTGGGTGTGTGAATTTAGTGTCTCCCCAGTTCTTCTGCACTACTTTCCTCAACTCATCTTTTGATTGGTTTGCAGTTACCCTCTCAGAGATTCTTCAAGCTTATGAGACTGATGTTCTCATGTTCTTGTATGTTCATAAATGTTGCTTCTACACTCAATCAGCAGCTTGCCTGAATAGCGTCTTAGAATACAATTTTTGTTTCTTCACAAGGATTAATGTGGAGATATCTTAGGTTACCCTTGTTTTTTTCCCCTTCTGCTCAAAGGCAACTTGACATTTGGGTATGGATGTTCCAAAGGATTCTTTGTCTTTGAAGTTCAGTATCCTTACTAGTCTTTGCCATTATTTGCCAGTTTATCTACTGGGATACAATAGGTCTCTTTAATTGGTAGATTCCATTCTATTTTATTTTGGCAAGTTATTATAAATTATATCTGTCCTTTTTATGGGGACACAAATTGCACATATCTTTGTGTATTTTTTCGTACCTACCATCTTCTCATATCTTTCTTTTTTAAATTTCTACTAAGTTTTCTTACTCTTTTCAATTTTATCCTCTATATCCCTTTTGACGTTTTCTGCAGTGTTTGTAAGTGTTTTTATAATTTTCTTCCACTTACTGTTTGAGCTGTACCATTCCATGGCTTATATTGTGTTCTTGTCTTGCCATACTGCCCCTCCCCCAAACGTTTTTGTATTTCTTCTTTGTGCTCTTGGTTGGTAGAAATAATTGCTTCATTAACTTAAAAAAATTCCACAGTAATATGTTTGTTCACTTTCACCATGATATTCTTTGATATTTTTCATATGCTATTAATTTTCCTCTCTTAATTGCGATGACTTTATTGTCTAGTCACTGTGTAATTGCTTTTCTAATTAATTCATCTATAAATGAAATCACTTCCTGGACCAATTGTTCAAGTGAGGTTCTGGAGTGGAGAGAAAACATGGCCACAGTCTAAGCTTCCAGGAATTTCCCTATAGGGACATGAATGTAAAATTAAAAAAAAAATTTTTTTTTTGAAGTAATGTATTATAACAGCACATAAATTTCAAGTGTACATCATTATAAATCAACACCTATAAATACTACATTAAGTTTTCTACTAAAAGTTTAACTCCATCTTTCACTATATGGTTGACTTCTTTTACTTGATTTACCCACCTTTCTTCACCAATCCTGACAGCCACTAATTTGGTCTTATAGTCTAAAGTTTATTTTTGTTTTATTTAGTTCATTCATTTATTTGCCTTCTCTCTATACACCACATATGAGTGGAATCCCATGGTGTTTGTCTTTGTCTGTCTGACTTACTTCACTAAGCATAATACTCCCAGGGTCCATCCAGGTTTTGGCAAATGGCAAGATTTCATCTTTTCTTTTTTTATAGCTGAGTAGTATTCCACATGTGTGTATATATACCACATCTTCTTTACCCAGTCATTTGTTGATGGGCATTTAGGTTGTTTCCAAGTATTGGCTATTTTAAACAATTCTGCCGTGACACAGGGGTACATGTATCTCTTTAAATTAGTGGTTTTATACTTTTTGGGTAATTACTGAGAAGTGAGATAATTGAATGATGGAATTTCTATTCTTAATTTTTTGAGGAACTTCTTTTAAGTTTTTGTTCTTGCTATCCAATTGGCAATGACAGCTGCAAATCTGCTCACAATGTCAAACCTCTGTCCTCTCCCCTACCTCACTGAGTGACTGCTTCCTGCCAATATGACTTCCCTCCCCTCATTGGCCTGGGCTCTGCTGTTTCTGTTTCATACAAACCAGGTTTAGGTAAGCTCCCACCACAGGCCTACAAACAGACCTGTCATTATCCCTAATGAGAAAGTGTTATTTATTTTTTGGGGTATGACACTTACCTTGGAGAGCTGTGCTTGATCACCTTTGCCTGAGCTCTGTCCCACAGTGATTCTGCTTTGGCATCTGTCTGCACCCACTTATGTGTTAGATCTGAGTTTATGTATCTTTGTTAACTTTGTCAAAGATGGAATTTGTTTCTTATTCTGTTGGCTTTTAGGTGATTTTTCATTGTTCCCTGGTCTGCTCCTTATGCGGTAATAGGATTACAGATCAAAGATGAAAGGTACCTTAAAGACAGTCTAGGTCAACCCTCTCCTTTTACAGAGAATTGAAACCCAAAGATCAGTGGCTTTCATCCTTTTGCTCCATTCCTTATATCGCTTGTCCCTTTCTCCCTCCCCCTCCCATTAGCCTCAGAGCCTTTATGTCCTTTATTAATGTCTTCTAGTTTTAATAAATATTTTACTGTGTCACAATGTGCATTATCTACAAAGGCAGTAAGTGCTTTTATTGTTCTCACTTACTTTACCACACATAATTCTCTTGGAACTCCATTTTGCTATAAATGGTTGTGTTTCCTCTTTCCTACTGACTGGGTAGTATTCCACTATGTGGATGTGCCATATCCTGATCCAGTCATCTCTTGATGAGCATTTAAGCTGTTGCACTCTCCTATTATAAACAATGCTGCAATAAAACATTGCAGAGCATAAAGCTTTCTTTGTGTCAGTGGTTTGATGTTCCCAAGAGTAGGATTGCTGGGTCATATGTTATTTCCATTTTTAGTTTTTTGAGATGAATCCAGTTAATTTTCCGTAATGGCTGCACCAGTTTACATTCCCACCAGCAGTGTAATAGAGGTCCTCTTTCTCAGCATCCTCTCCAGCACTTGTTGTTGGAGGCCTTTTTAATACATGCCTTTCTCCTATATGCGAGATGCCATCTCATTGTAGTTGTAGTTTTAACCTGTATCTCTCTTGTTGGAAGTGACGATGAACAGTTTTTCATATGTCTGTTGACTTTCTAGTTATTCTCTTTGGTGGATTGTCTGTTCATATCTGCTGCCCATGTATTAATTGGGTTGTGTTCCTGTCGTTGGATTGTATACTTTTTAATAATCTAGGATACTAATTCTCTTTCAGTTATATCATATGTGAATATTTTCTTCCATTCAGTAGGATATCTTTTTAATCTATGTGTATATATATATATCTATATCTATATCTATAGATATATCTATATATCTATAGATATATCTATATATCGATATATCTATAGATATATCTGTATATCTATATATCTATAGATATATCTATATATCTATATCTAAGCAAACATAAGCAGTTGGGATTACCTCAAGTTAAAAAGCTTTTACATCGTGAAAAAAACATATAAATATATATAGAGAGATAGATATCTGTATCTCTCTCTATATAGATATTTTATATCTATATATATTTTATATCTATATCTATATCTCTCTATATTTTTTTTCACTATGTAAAAACTTTTTAACTTGAGGTAATCCCAATTGCTTATGTTTGTTTTTATTTCCCTTATCATTGGGGTCAAGTCTCCAAAAACATCTTCAGTGATGTCATGGCACACATCCCCAATGTTTTCTTCTATATATTTCACTGTTGCAGGTCTTGTATTTAAATCTTTGATCCATTTGGGATTACTTTTACGTATGGAGTTAGAGAGTTCCCCAACTTCATTCTTAATGTGTGACTTTCCAATTTTCCCAGAAGTGACTTTCTTTTTTTTTTTTTTTTTTTTACATACAAGCTGGGGTACAGGCCAGAGGCATGGGGCGGCGAGAGGGTTCACCAGAGACAGAGTGGGGAGCAGAACAGGCAGATCAGAGGTACACTGCTGAGGGGAGCAGCAGGCGAGGCAGGAGAGGTCTGCCCCGCCATGTGGGATTCTCCCCGACTTGGCGTCGAACTTGCGTTGCCGCTGCCGACAGCTCCACAGTGCAGCGCTCAACCGCTGCGCCACCAGGGAGGCCCCAGAAGTGACTTTCTTAATGCCACAGAAATTGGCCCTTCTGACTTTCTGGCCAATGTCCTTTCCACTCCACTCGACCACCTCTCTCGTCCCAGTATAAAGTTTTCTCAGTATCAGAGATTTGGACTGCCTGTGTGCTTGTGTATTTGCAAACCAGAGTGCCCAGAAGTCCTGAAAAGCCACCTTTTGAAGAGGCTTCTGTAGAATGGGTGGCTCTGCCTCTGCTCCTATAAGCATCTGCAACTCCAAGAAGGTCCTTGTTATGAGCAAAATCACGGTCTCCTTATATATTCACACTTTGAAGTCCTAAACCCCAGCCCAATACTCAGAATATGACTGTACCTGGAGATAAGGTCTTTAAAGAGGCAATTAAGTTAAAATGAGGCTTTCTGGGTGGATCCTATTCCCAGATGATTGAAGGCCTTGTAAGAAGAGGAAGTTAGAACACAGACACTTACAGAGTGATGGGCACGTGAAGACACAGGGTAAAAACGGCCATCTCTGAGGCACGGAGAGAGCCCCCAGCAGAGACCTACCCTGCCGACACCTTGCTCTTGGACCTCCAACCTTCAGGACTGGGAGACGAGATTTTTGCTATTTAAGCCATCCGTCCTGTGGTACTTTGTCATGGAAGTCCCGGCAAACTTTCATATCCTCTTCCTGCTCCAGCCAGAGTGAGCTTTCTGCAATACGAAGCCTTGCTCTTTGGTACCTACAAGATGAAGCCTAGTGTGGTCTGCAGCCTTCATCATCTGGCCCCTTACTGCCTCTCTGGCTTCATCTCTTCCTGATACTCCAAAGCCAACCCCCTCATTAAGCTCCAGAGATAACAAATGGGTTCTAGTTCCCTGAACAGACGTGTCTCTTCACACTCATGTGTCTCTGCTTGGAGGGCCCTTTGGCGCTCCCATCTGTCTGGCTGACTCCTGGTCAGCTGCAAAGCCCACTCGGACAGCACCTCCCTTAGCTGCTCCTCCTCCAGGGCGCTCGGCACCGCCTGCTCTGTCTTTGCAGTTCAGACCAATGTGATTGTGCCTTTCCATTATTCCTCTCCGGGGGAGTGAGTGTTTGGAAGGTCTTCCTCCTCTCTCTACCTCTGCATTTAGGCCAGCCAAGAAGGTCCGCATGACTTTTGTTGAATTGAGTTGAATTTTTTTTTAAAGATTTCTTTATTTTTGCATACAGGCTGGGGGGCAGGCCAGAGATGTGGGGCAATGAGAGGGTTCACCAGAGACCGAGTGGGGAGCAGAACATGCAGATTGACTGAAATACACTGCTGAGGGGAGCAGCGGGCAAGACAGGAGACGTCTGCTGTGCCATGTGGAAATCTTCCTGGCTGGGCATTGAACTCATGCCATAGCTGGCACTGTGCTTAACCTGTTGTGCCACCAGGGAGGCCCCAGAATTGAGTTGAATTTTGGATCTTCAGAGGCAATGGGCCTGCACTTTAAGGTGAAATCAAAGAGAGAGGCTGGTTCCCATCTGGCTCCTGTCAGGCCTGGTGTTAGCAAGTATGTCTTCTGACATGCAGCTGGTGTGCGTGTTGGCTGCATGCATGGTCAGGCTGGTTGGGTGAGTGTCTCCTTCTCTATAGGTTGAGTGACCCAGACAAGCACATTCCTGGTTCCCAGTTGCGTCTGCCCTAGAGCCTAGCACATTGTAGTGGAGGCAACAAATGGGTTTAAAGTAAGCTTCAGGGGCAGAGATGAGAGATTGAGTATTGTCTCTTGCTTCAAAGAGGTCTGGATTTGAATCCTAGTTTCTACCACTTAGTATGTTTGTGACTTTGGCTTAAATTATTTAATCTTGCCAAGTCTTACCTTTTTCATCCATAAGATGGGGATAATAACACTTACCCTCTTTTTAAAAGATTTATTTATTTATGCATACAAGAGCTGGGGTGTAGGTGGGGTGGTCAGAGACAGAGTGGGGAGCAGAACAGGCATATCTACTGAAAAACACTGCTGAGGGGAGCAGCAGGCCAGACAGGAGAGGTCTGCTGCGCCATGTGGGTCAGCTCCCTGCCAGGGATCGAACTCATGCTGCAGTGGCTGCTGATAGCTTTATAGTGCTCAGAGTTAATGCCTTGTGCACCAGGGAGGCCCACGCCTACTCTCTTGTGCTGGGAGGATTAAATGCAATAATTTCTTTCTCTCTTTTGTGTATCTACCTACCCGCCTACTTACTATCTATCTATCTATCTGTTCATCCATCTATTTATCATCTACCTTTTATCTAGTGATTGATCCATTTACCCATCTATTCATCTCTCTCTCCCCGCCTACTTACTTACCTATCTATCTAGTGCTTTGAACAGTTCTTGGCATAGTCCAGAGCTCAGTAGACGTTAGTTTTATAAGCTAACAAGGGGCCATTTTCTTTATTTCCCTTATCTTTTGAATAACAGGACTCAGAGACAGAGGGGCTTTTGCCAAGACTGTTCATATTTTTGACCTGTGATCTGATATGGATCTGGAGGAAGAATAATAATAATAATAATTAGCAGTTTTATACTCTGTGGGGCACCTGGTAGCTCCTAATATTTCCTTTCCACCATTCTGTGATGTGCACTCAGAAATCCACTCAACCCCATGGCAGAGAGACCCTGGCATCGAGGGAGATCATGAGGACAGCAGTGGCAGCTGCCCCTGCATCTGGGGCCCAGCTGTGGTTCTCCCTCTTGTCCATCACATGTGACTCTTTTCCTTGTCAGGAATAGAGAAAACACTTCTAGAAGCCAGTTGGGCTTTTAAGGCAGTGTGACCTTGAGGGTCCTTTTTCAAGGCTTAGAGAGCAAGTGGAGGTGTCTGGGACCTGGGCATCCTCGCCCACCTGCTTGCAGCCATACCTGCCTGCTTTCCAGAGGTCGGCTCTCCCTGGCAGCTGTCCCAGCAGCAGCCCCTCCTGTGTGCTATCCCAGAGGGCCATGTCCTTGTTCACGGACCATTGGGTGCAGGCTGCTGCTCTCTCCTGCCTAATTGCCGCTGTCCTTGTTAACACCCTCCCTCTGCCTTCGTGCCTCACACCCACCCACCGCTCTTGGCTCCCCCCACGAGTGCCTCCTACTTGATGAACAAGATGTAAGTATACAAGTTATTAATCTTCCTACCGAGGCAATTACAGTCCCTCAAAGTTCCTCCTTGGCCATGTTGGCTCTTCTATGACAACCTTATCAGGTTAGCAATTTCAGATCTGCATTAAGTGTTCAGAAATCAATTTTCAGCTTATTTTGTGTTGCAAAGTTTGCCATGCCTGAAACCGCACTGCTAATTGAACAAGAGCAATTGATGTTTTAGCAGTAATTAAAGATGGTAATTATGACCAAATCTCCCCCATGGCCCTGCCGTGTTTGCTTTTGGACCTGTCAGAATGGCAGGCAGGCCAAATCAATCTTAATAAAGTTGGTGCTTCAGAAGTCTCCCCAGAAATGGTGTCGCCCTCAGGGCGGGAATGATGGCGCCTTGGGGAGCAAAGGGGTGGCTTGTTTGGGGCTGTGAGGTGGTCAGTTAGCTGGATAGCCATGCAGTCATCAGGCCTGACCAGCGTGGTCCTCCGAGTGCCTTTGCCAGCCCTGAGCTGGGGAGCGGGAGGGGCGGGGCAGCAGCCCACAGACGTCGGTGAGCATAGCTACCCTCGAGGTGCTCACGACGTGTTGGCGGAGATGTGATGCAGACGCAAGCACAAAATAACTCCAGGTCCCTTATTTTCATCAATAAATGTGACAGTGGGCCTACTGTGTGCTAGGTGCTAGGGGAATAAAACTTAGAGACATCCTTCCAAATGAACCGATACACAAGCACAGGTGATTGTGACTTTTGTATCTTTTATCCAGGCCTGGGCTTCACCCACGTTGTTGACCGACGTTGTCTGGTCAGCGGGCGGCTCCATCGCTTCCCCTTCCCGTCTCTCCTCAGAGAGGCAGCTGGACGTGTAGACAGAATGTTGCACTGAGGCCAGAGGGGTCCAGTCCCGGTGTGGCTGCTCCACACCGTGGCTCCCCCAGCCCTGGCACGCAGGGCCCTTTAGGTGTTTCTGGAGTGGTCTGGAGCGAGATGCAGACGCTGGCATCTCATCCAGCCGGCTCAGAGTGCCGGCGACGGGCACTGCACGGGAGGGCTCCGGGTTGGCGTTTACTCTCTGTGCAGAGCGTTGTGCTCTGGGCCTGGGAACACAAAGACGCCTTTTGAACAAAAGACTTGTGCAAATCCCAGCAACTGCTGTACTTGTAGGCAGAGGGTTTACACAGGAAGAGCCCATGTGACCCCCAGCCTCTCAATATCCCATCGAGAGGTGTGCTTGGCCTTAAAATGTAGCTTTTATTATTATTCGGTATGATGAGGCCAACAGATGAGAAGATGATTATCACTGAGAAGATAGTCTGTTCCAGGCCCCAGGAAGTGGGAGCGTGCCGCGTCGTACCGGGATGGGCGGGGGCGGAGAGAGTGGGGGAGACGTGGGCAAGAGCCTTTATTGCACTTTCCGCCGGAAGGCATGGATGAGGCAGGGTTAGCTGTTAGGACTGGCCAGTGAGAATAAGTTCAGTGGGGTGGGGGTGGAGGGGCTAGCCCGTGCTCCTTATCTGGTCTCCCGTGTAAGAGCCTTGAAGGCCCAGTGAGGGAGGTGAATGGGGTCTGGGCTCAGTGTGTGCATTTGAAAGACCCACTCGGTGAGTGTCTGCTATCTCTGGGAACTAACTAGCTGTAGGAGGGGTAGTCCCCAGCACATGTGTGGACTGGGCGTGCTGAAGGCTTGAAGATTGGTACTCCGGGCGGGAAATTTTTTTTTTTTAGAGTTATTTATTTATGCATACAAGCTGGGGTACAGGCCAGAGGCGTGGGGCGGCGAGAGGGTTCACCAGAGACAGAGTGGGGAGCAGAACAGGCAGATCAGAAATACACTGCTGAGGGGAGCAGCAGGCGAGGCAGGAGAGGTCTGCAACACCATGTGGGATTCTCCCCGGCTGGGCGTTGAACTCTCATTGCAGGCTGCTGACAGCTACACAGCACAGTGCTCAACCGCTGCACCACCAGGGAGGCCCACCGGACGGGAAATTGATGGGATAGATGGGGAGAACTTGAGAGCAACTTTGCCAGATAACCTGGATGCAGGTGCCACTTGCTTAAGGAAATGAATGCCAGAGCAAGCAAGTCAGCTGTCCAGTGTTTCAGCTTCTAGAAATCATGGGGAGCCACTAACTTCAACCAGCTGATTGCGAGGCAATCTGGAGCGGGCCACCCGGTCCTTCAGGGACAGTCCTGCCCACTTCTCTGCCGAGAGCTGGACAGGGTGCCTTAACCGCAGAGGCTCACAGGCTGGCAGGGGAAGATCTGCGCCAGGCTAATAAGGATGTAGAGAGCGGGGTCATGGCAGCTATGCCAGGTGTAGGGGGCCACTGGAGAGGACCTAGTGGGGGACAGAGGGGTTCCTGGAAGTTGGTCTTCAAGGCTGAGGAGAGGTTGAGCCAGTTGAGGTTGGGGGGTCCTCTCAGGCTGAGGCATACAACATGAACAATAGCATGCAGACACCAGGGCCATGTTGGGGGGCTACTAGAGCAGAGAGGATGAGGCAGGAGGTGGGAGAGAGGGGTCTGGAGAGGAGACACGGCATTTGGGTCTTGGGGGTTGGGAGGCCACCAGGGTGGTCCCACAGAGGGCAAGAGCGTTCCTGTCCGTTGGCGGCGGGATGGGGGCAGGTTGCAGTAAGGACTCAGCTCTCTTCGCATGATCCTAGATCTTTCTTGAAAGGCTGGAGGGATGGCTTGGGTAAATGCTCCCCTCCCCTTGTGCCTGATCCCATGTAGAGCCTCAGTGTGGGGGAGCAGACAGCTGCCTGTGGTTAAGTGATCTCCACACTCAGGATTGGCATGTTCCAGCCACTGCTCCAGTGGGAGAAGCAGACGTAGGTGATGGCAGCCTTGCGGCCACGATGTTGGGTTGTGCTGGGAAGCAAATTGTCCCAGAGAAGAGAGCAAGGTGAGTAGTGTCTCCGGCCACGGAAGCGTCCACCAGCCCTGCTTGGCAGACAGCGAGCTGACCACAAATGTGTTTCAGAGTTCGGCTATTTCCGTGCCCTTTGCACTCACAGAACCGCTGAGACACCCGTGCCCTTGGAGGGCCTGGCTGAACAGAGACGCGCCCAGCAGCAGGGGCAGCCACTGATGTGCCGAGTCACGCGCTGGCGTGTGCTCACCGGCACACGGTCCGTGTGTGGCTCCACGCACGCCCGTGCGCCAGGGCTGGGTGTGTGCAGGCTCTCAGCCCTGAGGGGGGTGTCTGCCCTCTGGCCCAGGTGGCATTAGTTTAAAAAATGAGGTAATTTGGGAGCCAGACAGGTCTTCAATCTGAGGGCTTAACTCTTGGGGGCGGG